>CM050430.1:26223417-26305917 GCA_027564155.1 Gymnocypris eckloni scoliostomus | reverse complement strand
CTTGTTTCTTTCCTGCTGTCCAAACAGACCTGTAATCTGTTTTGGGGTTGTGAACTTAATTCTCAAATTTAGCTCAACTTTTCCAAGCGCTAACAGATCCCATGTTATGAATCAGAGAGTTCCCAGACCGACACATCTGCCAAGGATCGTGGTAATGGGAAGTACATCTTTGATTCCAATGCAGCCAAAACACAGAGAAATAATGAGGCATCCTCTCCACCAAAGACCAATTACTGCATTCACAGGGCAGTTTCTCACGCAGCCGCGTCCAACACGAAAGAAAGAGACTGACAGACAGACAGACAGAACGTGGCTCGAGCCCCTTTGGCCAAAATAAAGAGTCATTAGTGGCCTAAACCGTTTCTCTCTCCATCTGTCCACTTCAGTCATTAAAGTAATTACTGCATCGAGGATAAGATCCGTGAAGCACTTAATAAAGCAGCCAATCTGAGCTCAATTAAAACTAAATATATGACAGGTGTTACCTGCGTATGCAAATTACTCTGACATCTTCAATAGGCTTCTGTTCTCTTTCTTTTAAAGACTCGTGTTTTTATTTGATTTCTCAACGGATTCGTCTCTCTCTCTGTGTGTGTGTGTGTGTGTGTGTGTGTGTGTGTGTGTGTGTGTGTGTGTGTGTGTGTGTGTCAGTCAATAAAGAACAGGATGAGAAGAAACTGATGAGAGAAATTCATTTAAAATGGAATTTAAATCTAAAATGTAATTTTAAAAGAAAAACACTCAAAGACCTAAATAAACACTCCTCAGAAGACCTCGAGAGGTTTTGAAGGCACTTTTGATTTTCTGTCGTCCTGAAGTGTCCTCGCTAAAAGCAACATTCTTCCAAAAATCTGTAATAAACTATTTATTTTGCAGCAAATCCTCTGCTGGAATATAAAAACACTCCCTTATGCACCCGATGAAGCCACCGCCACACTCCACTATATTAAAGATATATGAAACTATATTCTCTATATGAAAGTAGCTGTCACTTTTAATGCCAGTTAATATTTCAGTGAATTTATTTTATAAAAATAAATACGTTTTGAATGTTATGTTCTGTCACACCCCTTAAAAACTCATTGCATCATCATATCATTCATTTGTGTGGGGTAAGTTGTCACATGTGAACCTACCTATTTAGCTAAATCCAAATAATTATTCAACCATAAAAAACATACCATACAAAAATATGAAACCATTGGTTTGCCCAACAAAATAAATAAATAGTTTGAATTTATATTGGCCCAACACACATTTGAAAAGCTGCCCTATAAAACAACAAGAAAATATTTATTTCTGTATAATTATGTTTGCCATTGATGCAATTCTGCATCAAAAATGTATTTTACCGTGCTTCACATTTGGCAAACGATCCCTTTGCATCTTTTCCACAGTTTCCATATGGATCTCCCGCCGAGTTGACTCTTTCGAAACAGATTCCTGGAGCTGGTTTTGCACCTGTTAAACACACACACACACACACACACACACACACACACACACACACACACACACACACACACAGAGCACACAGATGAAGTATAGACTGCTGCAGTAGCGGTTCCTCCAGGCCTGCGGGTGGCGCTGTACTCACCCTGTCCCCACAGTGTGATGCACTGCTGCTCGTGTGTCTGGCAGATGCCGTTGTAACAGTGTCCATCCACACCCTGACAGGTGTGTCCGTCGTGCAGGTAGACATTAGCGGGACAGTGAGGATCGGCGCCTGTGCAAAACTCCGGCAGATCACAGGAGTTACTGGACTCACGGCACGGAGTCCCTGCAGGCTTCAACTACACAACAAACACATGACCATTACTGCATGAAGTCCTTTCAGACAATACAAAATAACAGTTTACTTTTATCTCAATTAATTAAAGATAAGTATTACTTAAAGTGAATTATGTTGAACATAATAATTATGTAATAATGTAATTATGTTGAAGGATGAAAGTTACCTGACAGTCTTCACAACACTGTCCATGCGCACATACGGCTTCTTCCTTCAGTGTGCATGTACTGGCATTACAGCAGGGGTTCAGACACTCCTACAGAGACACAGATTCATCTAATGGTTTTTAATATTGATAATAGCAGAAATGTTGCTTGAGCAGCAAATCTTCATGTTAGAATGATTTCTGAAGATCATGTGACACTGAAGTAATGATGGTGAAAATGTAGCTTTGATCACAGTAATAAATGACTTTTGAGGAGTTATTCAAATGGAAGATTTTATATTGCAATAATATTTCACATTTTTACTGTATTTCTGATCAAATAAATGCAGCGTTGGTGAGTAGAAGAGACTTCCTAAATAAGTACTTTTTTCTAATTTAGATGTGACTCAAGTACATTTGCATACGTGTAAGAATCGGGTCTAAATAATTTCCCGGATGCTTTTCTCTGACCGCTGGCTCTGTGGAAATTCATGAATTGAACATGAGCATTGTTGACGGATGAATGGACACAAACATTGTACCTTTTTTGCTATGCATTCTGCACTGCCAGCAACATTTCAGCAAAGACATCAACGAACAGATTTAAACCCTCAGGAAACACCTGAAGTGCTCAGACACAAACAAAAGCTTTTCTCTACGGCCCTCGCTAAATCTCCTGGTCCAGCGTGACAGATGCATCTCATTCTCGTGCTTCTCACAGCGTGGTCACAGTTTATTTCAGATTTGGAGGAGCGACTGCTAATGATGCACGACTCACTGGAGAGTGTGAAAATCGTGGCGCTTAAGGGAAACATGTAAATGTCTTGATGAAATATGTTTTCGAAAACAAAACATACACACAAGAGCTCCGACGTACCTCCAGATCTCCGCAATCGCACTGCTCTCCCTCCTCCACGTATCCGTTTCCACATTTCTGTCCTCCGTAGAGCACCTTCACCTCCGGCATGTTGAACAAACACATGCCCACTCCTTTCTCCAAACTCGCCGCGAGATCCTTCTTACTGCACGTACTGAAGACTGTAGGGAAAGGATACCTGAAAGAAAGCAGAAATATTACCTGAACGAAAACGGACCGTTCACTTTGTGACATTCAACATATGCACACATAAATGGACCAATCAGGCAGCAGAACTCTTGCCAAGGAGATGACATCATCCTGTAAGTGCTCACTGGCACGAGGACCAATTAAACAAGGCCCAGAGGAGAAAACAGTGACAGATGAGAGATATTTATGAGTTCTGAGTCTGTAAGAAATCACACTGATTCACCAGATTGTAAATGGGAGGCAGCAGGAAGTGTATGTGTTTGTGTCCACGAGAGCACTTCATATTACATGTGGTTTCATTTGGACTGAATTATCCAGCAAACCAAGATTCTAATAGACTGGTTTAGTGTTTGCATATGCAAATATAACGAGTGCACCCTATAAACCGCACAGCAATGCACACACACAAACAACTGCAGAAAAACACTAGAGCAACTGCCTCACAACACCCTAGCAACCACCCACAAACATTCTAAAAACACTTAAAATGCCATAGCAACCACTCTCTCAACATAACAACCCACAATGCTCAGGCAACATAGTAATATGTTAAAAACACGCAGAATGCAATAGCAACTACCTACAAGCATGCTAAAAAATACTTAAGCCCGGTTTCACAGACAGGGCTTAGACTAAGCCAGGATTAGGCCATAGTTCAATTTAGACATTGGAGTAATTTTTATAAACATGCTTTATTAAAAACATTAATGGTGTGCATCTTGAGACAAAACAAAGGCACTGGTATATTTAAAGATCAGTCAATGCAAGTTTCTTTCAGTTGAAACAGCTCAGACTGACATTTTAGTCTGGGACTAGGCTTAAGCCTTGTCTGTGAAACCAGGGGTTAAAATGCCATAGCAACTCTCTAGTAACCACTCTTCACATAGAAACCACCCACAAATATCCCACAAATATTTTAAAAACACTTACATCACGATAGCAACTCCCTTGTAACGACTCACAACTCTAACCCCCTCAGAATGCCAAAGCAACCACACAAACATTCTAAAAATCACATAGCAACCACCAACCAAGACCTTAGCGACGGCCCACAACACCTCAGCATCGTGGAGGTGAGTTTATTTTCTTCAGAAATTTTTTAACTTTAGTTCTTAAGTACTTTACTTTTCTTGTTTCCCACAAGACACCGAAAAACTTCCACACATGGTGGAGATGATTTCACACACACACACACACACACACACACACACACACACACACACACACACACACACACACACACACACACACACACTAAAAGGGGCCCACAAATCCACTCTGAATATCACTGCTCCCCTGTGGAGCATAACAAAATGTTTCGCCACAGCGTCCACATAACGAATCCTGAGTTTACAAACAACCCAACAGCCAGAGAAATTACAGCCCTCGTTTGTGACTGACAGCGACGCGATCGAGCCCCCGGAGAGAAGCATATGGTGCATATTACGAGACTGGCTGATGGGCTCATGATGGCGAAGACCATCTGTGATCAGGGAGGGAGTTTAGGAGGATTTAGGGATGGTGATTGCAGGACTCGATGCAGGTGTGAATCATTGCAGTCGGCTGCTTTCATTAACACACTGAACGCTACATCACTAAACATCCTGATGAATTACATCTGTATGATTGGTTGAGTCACAACACATGCTGTAGATCAGGAGGTTGAGTATTAAACACACAGATGCTCAAAGAAGTTCTTACAGCCCCTTTATTATCCAAAATTACTTCCTCTAAGAATATGTAACTATTTGTACTGCAAGCTATGCCAAATATCACTATAAAGATTCATTTTCTTTTAAATTTAATTAAAGTTCAAAGCCATGAAAAATGAAAATGTAAATATGTGTCATGTGTGTTTCCTGGGAATTGAACCCACAACCTTTAGTGCTGCTAACGCAATGCTCTACCACTGAGCCACAGGAACACAATGAAGTACTGCGAGTGATGCAAATGAATAGAAATGACCGTATATACACACAATATATTTACACAGACTATATGGGCATTATTGCAAAATAATCAGACCCTAAATATGTATACAAACAAACAAATAAATAAATGCATTGCCAAGTTTGGGGCCAATAAGACCTTTTATTAATAAAAGTAATATTGTATTCAGCATAGGTGCATTAAATTGATCAAAAGACACAGATCAAATTCAAACTAATTGAGTAGAAATGTGTCACAGTTTCCACAAAAATATTAAGCAGCATAACTTTGATAATAACAATAAATGTTTGATGAGCAGCAAATTTGATTATTAGACTGATTATACTGAAGATCATGTGACACTGAAGACTGGAGTAATGATGCTGAAAATTCAGCTTAGATCACAATAATACATAATTTAAAAATATATATATATATATTACACTAGAAGACAGTTATTTTGAATCGTAATAATATTATGAAATATTAAAATAATTCTGTATTTTGATCAAATAAATGCATCCTTTGGAGCACAAGACACTTCCTTAAATCAAAAGATTTAGTCCCAGCATGCTCATCTTCATACGGCACCGCTGTTGAATAGTACTTCTTTAAATGCATACAACATGCTTAACTGGCTAAAGAAGAAGCCCAGACTGGAAACATGAACGTGTTCTTCAGACGGAAACTCATAACACGCCTGATTTTCTTCTCGAGGTTGAAGATTACTCGGCTCCTGTGTGATGGTGATGAGTTTGTATTCGGTAAGAGCTCTTGAATTATTGCAGTTGTTTGGCACAGACAGCTTTGATTGGCTCGGATGTGATTGTGAAGTGTGATGTCATGCATTAGAAACATCTGTAAAACACATCGTACGATGATAGGAACCGCGGTAATCCGTCCAGGTTGCCTGGTTCACGTCTGGATTTCCAACATCAGCCAGCTGAGATCTCTCACATGATGGGATATGACTATATGAAATGCTTCATATTTGTCTGTACAAATTAATATTATATAGATCCCCTCTGTGTACATCTTCCAACATGTTTTTGGATACAGGCTACTCAATACATGTGCCTTGATTTATAACAGGTACTGTAACAGTCATTTACTAGCGAAATATTAGAAGTACTAACTTATTGTACTAATTACTAAAGTCAACGTCACTGATACACCAATAATGCTATGAAATACAGTATTTGATCTTTGAAATCCATAGTTTTTAACATTTAAAATACCTAAATGCTAATTTTCACACTTCAGTTTTACATTCAATAAGGCCAGAATATTAATAAGAATCTTGTAAATTAAGATTAATAGTTCTTCATAAACATGATTTATTTTCAAAGTTTATGAAGTGTATTTTTAAATGCAGTTTTATACCAATTAATACAATTCAAATACAAATAAAATAAAATTTAGAAATAGATAAATAGAAAATATATATTTGTTTTCCTTTTCATAATTTAAAGTGCAAGAATTTCCTGCTAAATTCATACAAAATATGTATTATATTTTTATATTCTTATTATATTATATTTAGTGCAGTCGGATTAATCGCATCCAAAGTCAAAGTATTTGTTTACATAATATATGTGTGTACTGTGTATATTTATTATGTATATATAAATACAAACATATATAAATACAAGCATATATTTAAGAAAGATATGTTATGTTTATAAATAAAAAATATATTTTATATAATATAAATTATATGAATATATAAATAAATACATGTAAATGTTTTCAAAATATTGTATGTGTGTGTATTTATATATACACATAATAAATATACGCAGTACACACACATATATTATGTAAAGAAAACTCATCTCTAGCACATTTTGGTACTGAACAGCACGGCTGAGCTGGTTTAGCAGGTAGACCAGCAGAAAACCAGCGTAAACCAGTGCAGATCAGCATGATCATTCAAACTGGGTTGTAAAACCAGCAAAATATCAGTCGATGGTTTCATTTCTGGAGATAAAAGCATGTAAAGCTCACTGCCACAATGATGTTTCTTTCCTTCTACATAACCCGTATGATATTCATAAAGGTCTGCGATGATAAAACGATAGCAGCACTGTTATTTTTGGGTGAACTCTCTCTTCAAAGTGTTCAATAAATTCAGTTTTGAAACTCAAACTCTGCCAACCATCAAGCAAAGAGCTGGGCGGCGTTTACCTCCTCAGATCTACAGCTTATCTTTTCAGCATGGACCAGCGTTTGCTTCAGAATCCAGTTGGCTTTAATATGCATCAGAGCCACCGAATACTGTGATGTTCGCTTCGTTCCTGGCAAGTGTACCGAGTCCACGGGGCAAACGTGAGCACGGAAATCTGGCTCGCGCTCGCTGGACCGACTGTACCCGCGACGGCCAGCGCCAGGGTGGCATGAGCCTGCGGGAGGGTGAGAGATAAGCAGATGCTTCCTCCTGCCTCCCGATGCCAACCCAGAGATCAGCGCTCAGCGACTCGAGTGTGTCAAACACCTCCTCTGGACTGAGCTCAACAGGAGGCCTACATAATGGAGACGCTGCCACGGCTCAGAGATCTCGAGCGGTTTAATCTCTACGAGGAACGAGGAGCTTCCAAACGCTCTATAGAAGCACAGGAAGAAATATAGCAGCGTCAGAGAGAGTTCTGCTGTAATACTACATCAGTATTTCTGTCATATTTAATTAGATAGTTCTGTTCATTTACTCTTCCCCATGTAGTTCTGAACATGCATGAACATTAAAGATGATATTTACAAGAACTTTTGTAAGTTTTGATTGTTATGTCTCATGTTGTCCCTGGCCTTCTGATTTTGTTGTTGTTGTTGTTGTTGTTGTTGTTTCTAGCCACAAACTTAAATTCACTTTTAAATGCATTCTTAATGTTTTTTTATTAATTCATTTAACTGAAACAGAACTGAAATTAGATAAATAAATTAGAATTCAGTTCAAATTAATTTGAATTGAGGAAGCAAACTTTCATAGAGTGAAAATAGAATTTAAATAAATTAATAATTAAATTATAAGTTTACATATGTGTATCGTGTATTAATCAGAAGCCACAAATAAACACCAAAAAAATCAATACAGTTAATGCACTGTGGGAAATATTGAAAAAAACATCTGTACTTTATTGTATTTTAAGTATTACATTTAAATTTAAATATACAACTAAATATATTAAAAATAAAGCGCTGATGAGTATTTTTGCCCCTTCATTTTGATCCTGGGAATACTCAACTACAGTTTTCTTATGCATTTAGGACCTATATGATCTACTAATTATAATTAATCTGCATAAAGCGTAATTATTTTCACTGACAAAGGTACATTTATTTAAATGCATATTTAAACGTGTATTACTTTGAATAGATTCACACTTTTGTGAACCAGGGTGGAAGAAGGCTTCATAGCATGCATTACCTTAAAGTGAAATATCTTTAAAGTATAATTCAGGACATTTCTAATTCAGATCGACCAGCTCCAAAACATCCCATTAAAGCTTCACACTGGGTCTCTTCCGCTCCAGGTTCAGAATAAGCCGCTGATCACGCGCTGTGTTCAGATAAAGTCCAGATACTTGAGATTAGATTCATCAAACCTGCAGGACCGACGGAGCTGCTTCAAACCTCAGAGGGATTTACACCACTCACGTCTTAATTAATGCAATTACATAGATGTGAAGCTCATAAACGAGCACCTGCTGTGATGGTAAATTCATTGGCGCTTTGATCTATGAAAGCTCTGACTTAAGGCCCGTACACACCGGGACGAATATCGGCTCACGTTATTCGTCAGCGTTTTTCAACGCGTTTGTTGTGTCACCCAAGCGATTATCGGTGACGATGAGCCGAGTGAACATGCAAATTCATTCCTGACATTAGATGGCGCTTAATGTAAAACAGAAATACGGTACACAAGGTGGCGCTACGCTTCTGACACCGCTTGTCTCTCAGAAGAAGAGAGCAAGTGTTTACCCGCTTGTCAAAATCATACAAATTTGTCATAAAGTTATTTGTGTTCAGACACCAACGAGACCAGCAGCTCTACATTCATCTTGCCTTGCATCTTCTTTGTCTTCTCATTTCTTCCCTGCAGTGTAGATCTCACCGTCGTTTAGATTTTTTATAGTAATAAAAATAATTTAGTTCAGTTAGAGGACACTGCAATTAAAACTGAACGCTGCTGCTCAATGCAGTGCACGACGAACGAGAGCTATGCATCACAGTATTGATTTTACCTGTATTTTAAATCAAACATTGTGTTTGGGGTTATAATTGATAGAACCAGTCTTCGTTTATTTGCGGGTCTGAGCAAAGCATGTGCAAAGATGCAGATATAATATACAGCTCTCAGACAGAACTGGCAGGTTGTGATGAGTGACAGATCAGAATAAAGATGGAGTGTGAATGCGATGTCATTGAAGGACGTTCACAACTATCTGTCCTTTTTTTTTTTTTATTATGCTTATTCTATCATTTTAAATGACAGACTGTCAAATTTATTTATTTTTCTGCTGCACTTTTCACTGTGTTAACAGCAAGATGTTAAATTAATTTAGTATTTTGACAGGACTTATAAAATATATATTAGGCTAAACCTACATTTTTTTCTATTGTGTTGTAGGCTGAACGTTAGCATAAACGAATTATATCCTGACAAAACGAATAAAAATAAGGATTACAATTTTTATATAATTTTTCCTCTCTCTGTGACACTTTATTCCGTATTGGCAGCAAAATGTTATTGACACTTTTCTGTCAATAAATACAAGACGAATAAAATAAATAAAATTGTATGCAGACTACACTTTTATTTGTTAGCCTAACTATCTGTTCAAGCAGAAATATGAGTGAACCGAGAGCGCGCACGGTTCGTTTGCGCATCATAACGGACATAACGCGCTCCTAATGCACGATCCTGTCACTGTAATCATCTCTTCCTTGATTACAATAGTCGTCCATCAAAACTTGTGTGTACTATTGTGACACTGGCTTCTTTTATCCAACTGAGAGATGTAGTTTGCGTATCATATGATATATATACAGTGTTTTTGAGCAACCGTTCAGTCTGTATTACACACGATGATAAATATGTGCTGCTCCGAAACACAGAATATGTAGAGAGGTGGTACTGTTATTTATGAATAGGCTATATATTTTTTACATGACTTAACATACGAGTCATAATATTAGTGAATATATTATAGAATTGCTGCTGATATTAAAGTCAGGCGCTACAGGGTATTGTAATGCTCCCCATCGTGTAATAATGGGAACAATTCCTCACCGTCACAACCCTAGTGCTCAGCAAGACTGTTTTGTGTTTGAGGACCCCAGGTTGTTTTTACTGTAACTTCAGCAGCTCCAGACACGTGAGCAAAAGCGCCAATCTCATTGGTCGGATAGTTTTGACGCGTGCCAAACCAAAAACGAACCCGAGGCGCTTTAAAAAGACGGTTTTCACGCTGGCGTTTTCAGGTGTGCACACTCACATTGGCGCCTTTGTTTAGTCATGAGGCGTGCAAACGTCCGTCAACGCTAAAATTCGGTGTATGGGCCTTAATGCGCTGTACTGGAATGGAAGAAATATCCGTCTTAATTCTCTGATTACAGATTCACATGTGTTCAAATACGTGACAAATATATCTCTCTGTATCAGAGCGGACTGCGTGGCTCGGAACGGAGCGGGCTCTGAGCGGACTGCATGGGCTCCCCGGAACGGAGCGGGCTCTGGAGCACTGCGCGGATGAACGGAGCGGGCTCTGAGGATGCTGGGCTCATGAGAAAACTGGCCTGCAAATGTGGAACGGAGTGGGCTCTGGAGCGGGCTCTGAGCGACTGCGTGGCTCAAAACGGAGTGGGCTCTGGAGCGGACTGCGTGGGCTCCCGGAACGGAGCAGGCTCTGGAGCGGACTGTGGGCTCCCGGAACGGAGTGGGCTCTGAGCGGGCTCTGAGCGGACTGCGGGCTCCCGGGCGGAGCGGGCTCTGGAGCGACTCGTGCGGCTCACGGAACGGAGTGGGCTCTGGAGCGGACTGCGTGGCTCCCGGAATGGAGCGGACTCTGGAGCGGCTCTGGAGCGACTGCGTGGGCTCCCGGAACGGAGTGGGCTCTGGAGCGACTGCGTGGGCTCCCGAACGGAGCGGGCTCTGGAGCGACTGCGTGGCTCCCGGAACGGAGCGGGCTCTGGAGCGGACTGCGTGGGCTCCCGGAACGGAGCGGGCTCTGGAGCGGACTCGTGGGCTCCCGGAACGGAGGCTCTGGAGCGACGTGGGCTCCCGGAACGGAGCGAGCTCTGGAGCGGACTGCGTCGGCTCCCGGACTGAGCGGCTCTGGGCGGACTGCGTCGGCTCCCGGAACGGAGCGGGCTCTGAGCACACAGACTCCGCTCCAGAGCCCGCTCAGTCCGGGAGCCCATGCAGTCCACTCCAGTCCTGGACCCTGCTCGGTCTGGGAACCCACAGAGCCCGCTCCAGGCCAGCCCCACCTTGGCACCCCTGTGTGCCCATTGCTCCAGCCCTCTTCCACTCCACGGCCTGGCCCACCTCTCTCCTAGACATTTTCTGTTTAGTGTTTGTGGAGCGCCTGGGATCCGCCTCCTTAAAGGGGGGGTTATGTCACGGTCCTGCTGGTGTGCCCAGGCTGGCCACCAGATGTCTCTGTGTGTTGAGCACATGGCTTGTTGTTTGTTGGTGCCATGTGCTCCCATGTCGATTGTCTGTCCCCTCCCATCTTGTTACTTAATCATTGTTTCAGTGGCTCCAGCTGTGTCTCCCTCGTTACCCTTGTTTGTCTCCCTATATAGTCTCCTTGTGTCTGCAGTCCTGTGCTGATCCGTTGTCTAATGTCGTGTGAGTGTTTCATGTTTGACTGTGCTCCAGTTTTCTGCCTGCCTGCTTGTTTTTCCCCTTCGGGGTGGTTTTTGTTCTTTGTTTTGTTGAACTTTATTATTAAAAACCCAAAATCTCTGCATTTGAGTCCTCGACCCCATCTCTCACCTGACACAACGGATCAGCACAGGACTGCAGACACAAGGAGACTATATAGGGAGACTAACGAGGGAGACACAGCTGGAGCCACTGAAACAATGATTAAGTAACAAGATGGGAGGGGACAGACAATCGACATGGGAGCACATGACACCAACAAACAACAAGCCATGTGCTCAACACAGAGACATCTGGTGGCCAGCCTGGGCACACCAGCAGGACCGTGACATAAACACAATAACATTCCCAGGAATTCACAATCACTTTCTGATGAGCAAACATGTGCTGCTAAACAAGTGAGACAGTTTATTCCTGAAAAGAGTTTAATCAAACCCTTATTGTTTAACACTTTTAATCAGTGTGTGTTTAAATTGTCTCCATGTTTAGTATGGACGTGTTTAAGTCATGTGTTTAGAGTTGTTTCTTCGTCACAGCTGACCATAAAAGCGGTCGTCCTGTATAACAGATGACAGAATACACAGACGTCATGAACCAGCGGGTCAACTGCAAGCATGCTAATGAGCATGTGGCTAAAGGCTAATGCTGTCCCGCTGGGTGGATGACCAAATGAGCTCATTATTGAGTAATGAGGCAGAAACAGACAGAGCCGTCGTGTAACTGATTCACACTCACAGTCAGCTGATGGGTTTGACTGATTTACACAGAACTTTCTTCTGTTGAGAGCAATCCAGATAACAACAAACTGTTGAATTTCACAAAAATAAAATTATTCAAAAATGGTCAATTACTTAATAAAAATATTATTCTTTTTTCACAATATTTTATTTTGAATTTTGCTGACGAAAACAGTCATACATATTTGGAACAAAATATAATATAAAAATAATGCTGTATATACAGTATACTGTAAGAATAGTTTTATATATACTGTATTATATATTAATTATATATTTTATAATTGGCTTTTTATGAAACCTCACACTTCTTAAAATATTTATAAATAACATTAAACTATTAATATTTAAAAATACAAAAATATTTGTCATGGTTATATGGATTTCATATTAATATTTAAAACAATTGCCAACACTATATAACATCAAAATGTATTATAAAATGTAATATTTATTAAATATATAAATATTTTTTCAAAATAAAATAAAATATTTGTAAGTAATTAAATAATTAAAATATCTCTATGGCACTAAAATATATTAATATTTGTAAAAATATTAATTAAAATATATAAATTAAAAATAAAATAGTTAAAATAATTAAATATTACACCAATATCACACCAATATCTTTAAATATTTCAAATAAATTAATATTTTAAAATATATTCATATATAGTTGTTTAATTAACACCAGATGATACCGGGATACAAGCGACCATACAGAGATTAATTGGTTTGGAAAATGAATTTGTGGATAATAATCTTTTTTTTATCACCACACCAAATATAATACTGCAAAAATAATATTTTCCAAACATGTCTTTCATTGGTCAGAAAAGCAGGAAGCCCCACCCCCGAACTCACACGATTGGTTAAAACTCAGACCAGAACAGATTAAAGTTCTGAAAGCATCACAGAGCCTCGGTGCGAAATTGCGAATGTCCTTTTTATAGCACATTAAACGGATAAAGGAATATTGGAACATAAAACCCAATTACAGCTTTAAGGATTGCATTTGCAGAACCGATGCAGTTTTCTCACCCGGTGGAGGGGGTCATGATACACCCGCCGCGGTCCACGGTGGCTCTGCAGCCGCAGCCGCGCTCCGGCGTGTCGTGGTTCATGCCAAAGTTGTGTCCGAGCTCATGGGCCAAAGTAACCGCAGCACCGAGAGGGTTATCGGAGTGATCCTAGAAGACCGAGAGAGCGAGAAACCATCAGTCAAACACAATAAAAGAAATGCTTGGTGAATTCAAATAAGCAATCAACTTCAATTTAAAACAAACAAGAGCAATTTCTTCCTCCGCGACCCCAGAGACCCGAGAGGCGTTATCCGTCCTGTTCCACCTTCCTCCCCAGATTACATTTATCCCCACCTCTCTCCTCCTGCACGCTTGTTTTTCTCTCAGAAAACGGTTTCACATGAGATCCGTAATGAGCAGACGCTAACGGCCTTTATAATTACTTTTCCACAAATCCGTCAGAGCAGCATAGCTGGAGATCCGCTGCTGTAATTGCAGACCGTTCTGCAGGCTTTGTTTGGGGAAGGGTGTGTGCTGATGAAGCAGGACAGACACAATTACAGTCGCTTTGGTGAGGACGCGTCTGCCAAACACGTGAAAGCCAAATTAAAAGGAGGGGAACCCGCCAGATCCAGTTCAGTTCTGAGTGATTATGAGCGTGAATGTGCAGAGGAAAGTTGTATTGCTCAGAAGGTGCTCTTCTTTCAGAGCTGAAGAGACTCAGAAACCAAACACTGGAACAACACGATTTCAAAAGTTTGGGGTCTGCTAAAAATGAATTATATTATTCATAAAGGGTGCATTAAAATGATCAAAAGTGACAGTAAAGACTTTTATAATGTTTCAAAAGACTTCAAATACATGCTCTTTCTATTCATCAAAAAAATACACTGTAAACTATTTAAAATAAAATATATTAATATTTTAATATAATCTTGTCAAATAAGTACATTTGACAAGAAAATATTGTTTCAGTTTTCAAAATTGAATGTTGAGTTATATGTTACTTTCAAATTCTTTTTATTTTTGGAGAAATGTAGATGTTATTTCTGAGTGAAAATTGTTTTTCAACATTGATAATAATCAGAAATGTTTCTTGAGCAGCAAAATATTATAATGATTTCTGAAGATCATGTGACACTGAAGACTGGAGTAATGATGCTGAAAAATGCAGCTTTGATCACAGAAATAAATCACATTTTTATATATTAAAAAAGAAAACTGATTTTTTTTTTTATTGTAAAAACAAAATTGTTACTGTTTTTATTTTATTTTTTTAAATAAAATAAATGCAGCCTTATGGAGCAAAAGTGTTCTTTTAAAAATAGTGTTACATTTTACCAGCCTCAAACTTTATTACCTATAAGGTACACATTTAATCAAATAAATCTTTACAATTATTGCTTGATCACATAATTATACACAACTCTCCTGCCAGCTTTGGGCATTTATAACTGTCAGGCAAAAAGGCTGATGCGTATGAATCCAGCACATTCTATAATGAGCCTCATTTGCATAGAAAGGATGCACGTTTGTCAAGAAAAGAATGACTTAATTTAAATATGCATGATGCAATTTGCTTTCCCACTAGAGGAGCGTTTGACGGACAGGAGTGTGTAAAGTCCATTCAGAGAGTGCTAAAAGAACCCGATCAGTTTGAAGTCAAGCAGGAAAACAGCTAATTGGATTTCCAAAAGCCTCATTGGTTAAAAGATGCTTATGTCCGAATGCAATGTGGCAACAGTTGGGATTTTTCTCACTCTAGAGGACACACATTTAAGATAGCTGGGTGTTTTTTGGAGCATAAAAATCAGAGAGGCAGGAGACTCGAGCAAAAGTCTCATTTTGTGAGTTTTATTTCCAGTGGATGTGAGATTGAAGAAATCTGACGGTCCGGGGAGCTGAACACAATCATATAATCTGCTGATGTCTGTGTAGCTCATTGCCTTTTCATGAAGCTTTAGTGGGAACTGGTCAAATGAGGACAAAACCTCATCCGAACACAAGATGTCATGAGATCGTGCCATGTTTCGGTGAAATACTGTGGCTTTTATGGTGGCAACTCCACTCAATCAAACAGCAAAAACAAAAGTCTGACATTCAAGAGGCGGCCAAAGGAAATAAAACACATCCGATGAATGAGTCAATGAAGAAAACATGCATGTCTGCTGTTTTGACTGACAACGACTAAATGTTTTGGTAGAAACCGCATATGACCATAATGATCTATAATGGAGACGCTTCATATAATGGGACCCTCAATCAAAACATTGAGATGGAAACACATGCAAGCGTATAGCTTGAATTGTCTGTGCTATTAAACCGGAGGTGGTATTAGTCAGGTAGCTGGCTATAAATACGACACGAGTTTAACGTCAAAGTACATACAGCGTTTTCCCTCGACCACAGACGCTCTGCTCTGATTTGGATGTTATCGTGGAGTGCTGCTGTGTGATCGTGTTTTGGGGTGATTTAAGGAAGCGTCTCTAGACGGCCGTGCTGAGTGAGTTACTGTCCTCATTTGACACAGTAAAAATAGATGATCATCTAAAAGATAGAAACCACAGCAACCTCCTTTGACCTCTGGATTGAAGAACTAAATCATGCCGTATCCGTGTGACGCAGCTGACACAGAAGAGCATACGCTGTTTGCGTTCAGTGGATATTCTCCAAAATGGCGCTAGAGACGAATTTGAATAAAGTCGTTTTTTTCTTATGTGCACAAAAAGTATTCTCGTAGCTTCGTAAAATTGCTGTTGAACCCTGATGTCACATGGATTATTTTACCGATCTCCTTGCTATGTTTCTGGACACTGATCATGTTAGGATTGTTGTCTATGGAGGGTCCGAGAGCTCTCAGATTCCATCAACAATATATTCATTTGTGTTCCAAAGATGAACGGAGATCTTATGAGTTTGGAACAATATGTGGATGAGTAATTAATGACAGAATTTTCGTTCTTGGGTGAACTATCAATTTAAAAATATATATATACTTTTATGTTGTTTCTATATTGATTTAGAGATTCAATGTGACAAAATAATATATTATGACAAAAATATATAATTTGAATATGCGATTAATGATAGAAAAAAATTATTAATTATTAGTTTATTTTTTTAATAGTTTGACACACACACACACACACACACACACACACACACACACACACACACACACACACACACACACACACACACACACACACACACACACACACACACACACACACACACACACACACACACACACACACACACGGTCAAGTTCATTTTATTTGAATAGCACATTTACAACAGCCACTAACCAAAGTGCTTTACAGGAGAGAAAATGATAGAAACAAAAGAACAACCCGTTTTAAAATGACAATATAACAGTAATCAATACACTAAGGAAAACAAATAGGTTTTTAGCAGGGACTTAAAAACAGACAGGTAAGGGGCCGTTCTAATCTCTAAAGGCAGGGTATCCAAAGCCGTGGCCCTGCACCGCAAAGGCCCGCTCCGCTCTACGCTTACATCTAACACGTGTAACTACCAACAAAGCCTGGGCGCAAGATCTTCGAGGTTATGCAAAGATTTATAAACAAAGAGTAGAATTTAGAATTCTATTCTCTGATGAACCACAAGCAGTGTAAAGATCTGAGAATAGGAGTGATGTGTTCATGTTTGGGACACTTCAGAAGTCTGGACACAGTGTTTTGGACTAGCTGAAGGCTCACAGTTTGAGATTTAGATATTCCACAATATAAAGAGCTGCAGTAATTTAGCCGATGTGTAACAAACGCATGAACAACCATTTCTAGAGTTTGGGGAGTGAGAAAGTCTCTGATTTTAGACAGCAGACGAACTTGATAGAAACTGGAACCGATAACGGAAGAGATATGTTCAAAAGACGCTTTTTAAAATCACACACACATTATATATATATATATATATATATATATATATATATATATATATATATATATATATATTTGTTTTATATAACATTTATTTATATTAAATATACAAGTATAAGTATATGCATGTATGTGTATAGTATGTATATGTATGTATGTATGTATGTATGTATGTATGTATGTATGTATGTATGTATGTATGTATGTATGTATGTATGTATGTATGTATGTATGTATGTATATATATATATATATATATATGCACATTTAAAGCAAAACACTGCACAAAAAAAGATTCTTTGGTTTCAAATTAATCAACTCTCTTCAAATATAACAGCAGACATACTGTTAAAAAGAGTAAAAAATTGAACGAATGTAAATATAAATTTGAAATTCTCAAAAATATCAATACACCTCCTTGTCATCAGGAATGATTGACAGCTGTCACTCACCATGACGATGCCCCCTGACTGTTCCGCAGTGCACATGCTCATAATGGGAGCCATGCCGATGGTGGTGCCCTGGAAGTAAACGCCACTGAAGAGAGGAAACAGGAAGTCATGTGACACACGTGTTCATCTACAGCAGGCGGTGTAAAGGTTCGATAGAAACAAATACGTGAATAAAAACCTCATGCATTTTTCAACGTTTCGAAATACTAAATAGTAAAGTAATATTTCCTGGTAGAAAGTGCCTTGATTCCGGCGGTAAACCACGAGCTGTGTTTTCCACCTGCTGACCCTGAGCTGTAAACGCGTTTAGCAGTCAAACCTGATGAGCTGAGCGTTATCGTGGGGTCTCTGCGGGAGCAGCTTGACTTTTCTCCAGTCCAGGAACTCGTGGAGCGATGTGAACGGATCCTGTGTGATGGAGCATTTGTCTCCGTCACTCCACACCTCCAGCCCCACCAGAGCCACACGGATGTTCAGCGATCTGTAAAACTGAAACACGCCAGCGCTTGCTATCAGCAAAGCAGCTTTAAACAGATGTTTCGAGGAGTGAAACCTGACAAAGCTCACTTTAGATACACAGGCTGCACAAATGTGTATGTGTAATTGTTTTTGCCAAATTATTGCATCACATCCAGATAAGACATGCTAGAAATCATAAAAAAACATAAATTGACTAAATAATATACATTATATTACGATGTAGATAACATATATTCAGATGTTGCAATATATATTTATTCAGGATTTATAAATATTCTATTTATAATATTAAAATGTACACTTATTTACACAAATTCACACTATTTTTAGAATTATAACTCTATATACTAAAGAGTTATAAATACATTCCGGTTTACAATTATATAGTCAGAGTTATAACTATATATTCACATTTTACACACATATATATAGAAAACTTGTAACTATATTTTCATATTTATTTCTATTCAGACTTATAACTACATATTCAGATTTACTTCTATATATACACATGATTTACATTTATATATTCAGTTTTGAATCTTTATATTCAGACTTGTATCTATTTATTCCAATTTACATTTATATAGTCAGAATTATAACTACATACAATTTACACATAAATTCAGATGTATAACTGCATATTCTGATTTACTTACAATTTTTTATTTATTTACAAAATATATATATATATATATATATATATATATATATATATATATATATATATATATATATATATATATATATATATATATATATATATATATATATATATATATATATATATATATATATATATATATATACACAGTTTACATTTATATATTTAGATTTGTTTCCATACGTATATTCAGACTTACAACTATGTAATCTGATTTGCATTTATATATTCAGATTTTATATAATAATTACATATGACATACATATAGAAATATATGCATATTTAGTTTTTAACTGAATACATTAATGTTGTTGCACAAATATATACCTAAGTATAATTTTCTAAATGACTAAATAAGAACGTTTCAAGTTAACAAGAATTTTCCTCCCACATTATGTGTTTTCTGCAAGTATTAATTATTCATTCATTCATTCATTAAGCATGTTGACAGTCTTTACCTTGTCCACGTAGTTTGCTATTTCAGCAAGCCTCTGTTTCACTTTCTCCACGTCTTTCCCCTGTTTCTGATACTGAAATGCAAAGGACAAAAACAAGTCTTTAAACTGCAGCCAAATGTGCCGTTCATTGGCAGACTGTGGTAAATGTCACATGAGGTAATTCACTTTCCACGGGCAGCGGCACAGATGTTGAGCCAAACACGACCAGCAGTGTTTGAAGTCCAGACTGTCAGTTTCACAAAATAAAAGCACAGACTGGACATATGTCACCCATGACTTCTGTTATTATTGCAGGAGTGACAAAAATCAGGATGGAATTAGATTAAAATTAGCAAGACAAGAAGAAATGCACTATTTCTAACTCTTTCTTTAACAGGATTTGTTCTTGTCCATAAAGCACCATGGATGGGATATTTGAAAGGTAGAAATAATTATATTGTAAACAAAGTTTTTCTTAATGCACATTATAAACAGTCAGTAAATAGGTCAAGTGATCACAGCTGGGCATCTTCATTTCTCGTCCAAACAAACAATGACCCTCTAATCTGCTTTGACCTTTGACCTAAACTCAGGGTCAAGGGGTCATGACCTTGCACTGACACAGCTATGGAAAGTCTCACGCCAATGAATGGAGTTACAATGATTTAATTTGGTGTAACTCAGCTGGTCCAGGGCCATACAGTTATTTAAACACTATTACAATTATTAAATAAATTATTAATTTTTTTCATTAAAAAGACATTAAAAAAACATGAGATATCAGATGACAAACTTATACAAAATGGAAATTAGAAATTTAACCAACTGAAAGAAGTTAAAGTACTATAATTACTAACTGAAATAAAACTAAAACTGAAATTAAAACAAAATAAAAGTGTTTAGACACATTCATGAAAACAAACTCTAATAACAATGACAACATTCTAAAAATTTTTGTGCTATATAGAACCTAAAAGAGGTTCTTGGCTCGTCATCATAGGGGAACCACTTTTGGTGCTATATAGCACCATATCTATAAAAGTGCTATGTAGAACCATAAGAGGTGCCATATTGCATTGTATTTCTTCAACAAAAATGGTGCTAAATTGCACCAACAGTGGTTCTTTGGCTCGTAAAGAACTTTTCAAGGGGCTTAACAGGTTCTTTGTACGGCAGTGGTGCTATATAGCATCTTAATCATGCACCCCAAAGAACCGCTGAAGAACCATACAGGAGTTTAACAGGTTTAGCGGTGCTATATAGACCCTCAGTCATGCCAAAGAACCGCTGAAGAACCATACAGGAGTTTAACAGGTTTAGCGGTGCTATATAGACCCTCAGTCATGCCAAAGAACCGCTGAAGAACCATACAGGAGCTTAACAGGTTTAGCGGTGCTATATAGACCTCAGTCATGCCAAAGAACCGCTGAAGAACCATACAGGAGTTTAACAGGTTTAGCGGTGCTATATAGACCCTCAGTCATGCCAAAGAACCGCTGAAGAACCATACAGGAGTTTAACAGGTTTAGCGGTGCTATATAGACCCTCGGTCATGCCAAAGAACCGCTGAAGAACCATACAGGAGCTTAACAGGTTTAGCGGTGCTATATAGACCCTCAGTCATGCCAAAGAACCGCTGAAGAACCATACAGGAGCTTAACAGGTTTAGCGGTGCTATATAGACCCTCAGTCATGCCAAAGAACCGCTGAAGAACCATACAGGAGTTTAACAGGTTTAGCGGTGCTATATAGACCCCCAGTCATGCCAAAGAACCGCTGAAGAACCACTAAAGCACCAAGATTTGGTGCTATACAGCACCAAAAGTGGTTCCCCTATGATTTCGAGACAAAGAACCACTTATGCTTTTTAGCACAATTTTTATGTTAAGCACATAAAATTACTAATTTAATTTAAAAATATAAAAATTATGAATATATATATAAAAACACTTCTGAAATACCACCTTGATCTTTGTTGCATGTGAATCAATATTTCATATAGTCTGGATCTAATTTTCTTTGACTTCTGTAGTTTTGTTCTGGTTTTTGAGGATGAGCACCATTAGCTATCATTTGCTCTGAGCATCCAAGTAAAACAGATCTGCGTTTCATTTGCGGGTCACGACCCACTAGTCTAGAGCCGCTGATTTAGATGACTGAAGGTTGGAGATGCGTGTGAGGTCAAGAGCGTCTCTTCATTACCTCGCGGTTGTCTGCGACGATGATCAACTCCACATGCTTGGTGCTGCTCTGAGCATCTCTTTTATGCTGCAAGGAGAAAGAACATGATTAAGAGAGAACTTCACCCTCTTCGTCGGAAGGACACGGTTAATAGAGCCTGCACTCATGAAGCTTTTATAAAATCTCCCAAGGCCTATATTGCTTGTAGTCCGTATGGCCTTTAAGGAACAGAGGTGACGTCTTCAGCTCTCTTCTAAATGTGCCCTCTATTAAGAGAGCAGTGTGTGATTGAACGTTCTCTACTGGGTTCAGCAATGCCCTCAAACTACATCTGATCCAGCGCCATGTGCTTCCAGGAGACCGTGCTCTTTAACAGCCTTCGGATTGCCTGGGAATCTCATTCACTCATGTGAAAGACACACTTGTCTTTTATAGATATTATAAACATCTCTTTTTCAAATGCAGAGTCTTTCAAGTAATTCTCACCTACAAACTCATTCTTCATTTTTACGATTTTTCTACATTTTAGAATAATATTGAATTCATTAATAACTAAAATGACACACATGGATGTATGGGAATTAGTGAAAGCAAATGTTATATAAAAGAAAACTCTTTTTTAGTTGAGCTCATGTTTTGTGTTGAGAGACTTGCAGACTGAATTTCCGATCTAATCTGACTCATCAAAACATTTATAAATAACTAAATCTAGACAAAATTGATATAGAAAAACAACAACTATATAGTAAATAAACTAAAACAAGAATAATAAATTAAAGCAATACATTATTTAATAAAAATGTATTTAATTTATTAATGTTTTTAAATAAATACAATATAAAAAATTATATATATATATACACACACAAATACATTTTATAATAATAAACAAATATTTAAAAACAATAAAATATGTTAGTTTTTAAAAGTTTTTGATAAATACAATGACAAAATAAAATGAAATAAAATATGGCTATAGTGCAAGGTATGTAGGGCTGGGTATCGTTCAAAAAGATTTAGATACCAATTCGATACCTTGAGTTCGATACCGGTTCCTGAGCAATACTTTTTCAATACCAATTTTATGAAATCAGTTTTATCAAGATTACATTATCTCAAAAATGTTGGTTTTATTTTTTCAGCTTGTTGACATTTATACAGACTCAAAGCCTCATCTCCTGAGCCACTGCACAAAGAACAAAATATATCCAACACAATAAATCAGTGCAAATCATTTTAATAAAGTTCAAATCATTTTCAGTTTACACATCTGTGAGGCTACCTTTACACTAGTGTGTCTTCGTTTTAAAACACATAGCTCAGACAGAATCATCATTTATATTCATTTATTCTAGGTTGTTAAAGACTTTAAGAAATTGAAAATCTTTATGGTGGGTGTTTTATTTTCTTTCACCATATGTTTTATTATTAATTTATGTGTTGTCTAATGTATGTATGTATGTATGTATGTGTATGTCTAATTATTTGAAAGCATAAAAACAGCTTAGTTTATTCATATTTATGAATATGTGTTCTGTATCTGGTTTTCAAATGAAGGCATAAAACAGTAATTTCATTTATCTTTAAATTATTGAAAATGAAACTTCATTTATTTATTTTGGCAAAGAAAGGAGGTGTACTATTAAAATTAAAACATGGAAGAAAAGTTGTGTGATCAGTACTTAAAAAAATATATAAAGTGTTAATGATTTAATAGTAGCCTAGTAGTAGCAGTACATTCTGCTGAACAATATTAATATATTTCTGCCGCAGTGTCTTCCGAGTTTAACCGAACTTTTATTTTGACGGGTTGTCATGAATACCTTCACAGTTCTGTGTGTATATGATATGACGCTAGTTTTACTCAAATCAAACAGTAAAAAAAAAATATTCTCAGAATTGTGAGATATAAACTTGCAATTGCGAGTTATAAAAAGTCATAATTGCAAGTAAAAGTCAAATTTTGAGGGGTAAAAGACTGATATGTCCTAATTCGTAGAATTACGTATTTATATCTCACATTTATGACTTTTTAATCTCGCAATTCTGACTTCATATAGAAAAAAGGTCAGAATTGTGAGTTTGTATCACGCAATTATGAGAAAAAGTCAGAATTGTGAGATAAAAGTAGCAATGAGGTTTTTATTCAGTGGTGGAAACAGGCTTCCATAATTGACTGACGTTCACCGTCTTTACAAAGTTTGCGCGTTGCTTGCTTGAGTTGCTTGACCCCTTCCTCCATAATATCAATAGTTTATAGAGGCCACATATTAGGTACTTTTTTAAGGTTCTTAATGTTTATTTTTTCAAGGTTAATGCGAGTGACAGAGTTAAAAAACAGGGAAATGATTTGGAAATCCTTGGGGGGGCTGTGCCGGGGCTAAGCAAGTTTCTGGTGCTGCTATAGCCCCTAGCGGTGATGCAGGCACTGACGTTGATGAGATTAACCCCTTAGGTATCCAATTTGGTACCGAGTTTTTTTCGATACTCGATGGTATCGAGGCAATTCGGTCGGTGCCTAAAAAGTATCGAACTCAAACCCAGCCCTAAAGATAAGTCAAATGTCAAGTAAACTTTAAAAATATTTGAGACCTACAGCTAAGGGGAAATCTTTTCCAAGTAATTCTCAGCTTTTTTATGTACTTATAACTCTTTAATTGGTCATTCTTTGGTTTTCAACAATGGCTTTCTCATTAAACACGTGTGACAACTGCTTGCTTTATAAAGACGTATGAAGTATTACAAACCCCCGTTAATTTTGCATATAAATTTATAGAAGTGGTTCTACAATTTTCCTCTAGTAAAGTCTTCATAGCTCAGATATAACTGCTAATTTTCAGTTCACAGCTGGAGTATGAAAAGGGCTTTATGATTCATGAAAACTAGTAAATCCTCAAACTGAAAAGTTAACATCTGCTCTAATGTCTCTAGTATGAGTTCAGACAAATCAGTCATGCAAATATCCGATATATCCAGACATAACCATGACAAATCAGATCTCATATGTGTACAGGCTGTTTAAACACAGTCCAATCTGTGCCAGACGCCTGTGAAAATCAAACCCAAAGCTGTTTGAGTCCAGCCAGGACAGACTAAGATGAAGGTGACCCTTATCTTCAAGCATTCAGCATCAGTCCTCTTGCTCTCAATGGAAGCTGTCTCTCATTGTTTCCAGTGACTGGTCTTCCGTTAATGGAAATAAAAGGCCGGACTCATCTGTGTCAGGCTTCGTGTTGAGAAGAATTAGGGTCGCACTGCCTAACAGACTGTTTAAGAGAGAAGCTGATAAGAGTCTAATTGAATTAAAAAACACTTGACTTCTACAGCGAGACCGATATCTGCTGAGCTGATGAAACATAGGAGCTTAATTCAGTCGGCAACAACACCAGGCACAGAAACGGCTGTTTGTGTAGCAAATGGAGGATAAATGTTTGTCAGGAGAGAATAAAACTTGTTTCTGAATCTCATAAAATGACTCTATTGTGTGCAAACCGTTAGTTTGTATTGAGATTCTGAAAGAGGCTGAATTCAATGTCAACGTTCAGACACAGCGATCATTTCTGTCATATTACAGACATCAGTGCCCACGGTGAGAGACCGAGCACATCCTCGGTGTCCTTAAAATGACCACACAAAGAGAGATCTGTCTCTGTGCATCAGTAGCTCCTCTAAACAGAACAGGTTTCCTGAATAACCCACCTGTCTGTCATTGGTCAGGCAAGCAGATAGTCCCGCCCCCGAACTCACGCTATTGGCTGAGTCAGTGTTATTATGTTGGGCTGGTCGAGAAACTAACTTTAAAAACAAGCCATTTTATTTCTGTAATGTGATGTATTTCAAATAAAATATATACAACAAATATAACAAAACTAAAATACAATTTTAAATAAAAATATAAACAAATTAAAAACTGAAAGTGCAAGATCAGAAGCCACTGAGTGTGCAGTAAAATAATTGGGAATAATTAAATAATTAAGAGGAAGTCTTCCGAGTATTCTCAGATTTGTATTGCCCTATATCTGCTTAATTGAGTACTCTTTGGTCAGTCATTGGTCAGGCAAACAGATAGTCCCGCCCTAAACACACGCCATTGGCTGAGTCACTGTTACTGCTGCCTTGGGCAGCATCCAACTTTAAAAGGAACCCATTTTATTTCCGCAATAAAATAAAATTAAATAAGCAGAGTCAGTTTTACTGGTTGAGAAACCAACTTTAAAAGCAAGCCATTTTATTTCTGATTTTAATTACTAACATTTGAAATGACACTGCAAAAAAATGGTTCTCTTTACTTAGATTTTTTGTCTTGTTTCCAGCCAAAATATCTAAAAATTCTTAACAAGTAAAAAAAATAATTGTCTCGTTTTCCGAAAAAACAAGTCAGAATTAAGCGAGTTTGTCAAACAGAACAAGATTATTTTGCTTGTTTCAAGAAAAAAAAAACTCACTTAATTTTGAATATTTTTTTTCTGAAAACAAGACAATAATTTTTACTTGATTTCGGTATTTTTTTTTTTTTGGCTGAAAAAAATCTAAGCAAGAAATTCATTTTTTGCAGTGTATAAAATAATAAGATAAAATAAAATAGGCAGTGCAATATAAAAAGTAATTAAGTGTGCATCAAACTTTATATTTATATCTGTAATATGACATATTTCAAAGTCAAACAGGATATTGTGTAAGTAGGAATGAAGGACTTGGTTTTATCCTTATGTGAGTTTGCTACAATCCCTTAATTGTGGTTTAAAGCCTAACGTATGACTTTAAAGACATCGATAATGTTGAGAAAAGAAGTATATTTGCTTTGTCCCAAAGGTGATGTAAATGTACTTCCAGTTGCTATGCAGTTGTTATGGTGTTTTGATTTGATATGCAATTATTATGTTCAAGGCTTTTATTATTATTATTGGCGCAAATAAAAAAGTCCTTATGATATTATGATCTGGCTCTGGTCTCTCTTTCAATCCTCATGGATAAAAGCTCCACCCGACACTGTTTACAGCTAGATATTCAGATATTGGAGAAGTGAAACACAATGCTGTGTTGTTGGACTCACCCTCTGACTGCTGTGAGAGCTGAAGACGGCTCCTGTAGTGTTCATCATCTCTGT
This sequence comes from Gymnocypris eckloni scoliostomus, assembly GCA_027564155.1. Lineage (NCBI taxonomy): Eukaryota > Metazoa > Chordata > Actinopteri > Cypriniformes > Cyprinidae > Gymnocypris > Gymnocypris eckloni. Next base: position 26,279,114 of record CM050430.1, on the reverse strand, counting down.
AGGGTGTGTAATAGTGTGACCGTGTCCGCAGGTGCCCTGGGTGACTTTAAGATGTTCTCCTCTGTAAAGACGGTGTGTGTTTGAGTCTTCCATCGGCTGCAGTACATACACTTCATGTTCAAGTGAAATCAGTCCCCTGCAGAACCAAACAATGAGCAGCATTCAGTTACCATCCGAATATGTTCATGTTACAATTCATATCTGTTGATGCATGCATCATATAAACATAACAAGAACTAACAATGAAATAGAACTTATGTATTAGTTTAATGGGAAAATAAGCAATTAATGTCACTTTACTGACATTTATTTCTCTCTCTCATGTTTTCATAATTGTGCTGAAAAATGAAAAACACAAATTTTAGCACTAAACAAAATAATATTAATTCCCCCCCAATTAAATTAAGAAAAATGTGTAAATTGTCCTGCATTATCATGATCACTGAAATATAGAAATGCATATAAAAATGTGGAGAAAAACAATATTTATTAAATATATTGCTTATCTATTTGGGGTCTGTTTTCTTGAACTATGTACAGATTGCACTACAAATATAGTATAATAATAGTCTATAATATAATAATAGCCTATAATAATATAGTATATAATATTTTGTAAACAAAATATAGTCTCACAATCTATTTCTAGTTGCTTATCAGAAAGAAAATATTTTAATACAATATTTGATTAATTAAATTTGTAACATTTATGAACTACTTTTGTCAAACTTGACTGTCAGTTTTTCATAATTTTTTTCTCTCATATATTCAACATTTTGCTAGACAGTGAATAATACAAATTTTATCAATAAAAATAAAACATACATTTTTTAATTGTAGCAATTTCATTCTGTCTTATCATGATCAGTGGTCTATTGTCTGGACTATGCACATATTGTATTAAAATAAATTAAAACCAGTCTAAAACATTTGGTCAAGAAGTCTCACACAATCCATGTTTAAATGAGCATCTCTTGGAAATATTGCTAATCAGGAAGTAAATACAATATTGTCAATCTTTCACAGTAAAAAGCAGAACAATAATACCTCCTGTTATGAATTAAATGTGTAGCATTCATGTGGAACCGCATCTGTACTTTATTATAATTATTGTGCTTGCAGCTTTCATGACCTCATATTAATTTAGAGACCGTGTGAAATATTTGCACTTATTTGAACAGCACTTTTCCCAAAATGTGCTTTCAAATGCTGAGAAGCACTGATGATTTATGATTATTAGGAACTGCAGACAGAGAATAGGGGTGAGACAGAAGAAGCTTTTACAACATTAGCACAAATCGGTGAGATAAACTCTTCAATGAGAGGAAGTGGTTTCTCGTTTTCCCACTAAATAAGACAGCGGAACTTTTGGAAAGCGGTTTAGTTCAACATCCAAGCCACTGTTGGTCAGCAGACAATCCATTTTGGAGGATATTTGGCTTCTCTCGAGCTCTAATATTACAGCTCTGTGGTTCTTGGACCGGTGTACGCAAACCTTTCTCACACTTTTGAGTCGTACGCTGAATTTAAGCGACATTCTCGTCAGCTGGGAAACGGCCAGCACTTCGGGCTTTCCCAGAAGTTTCAAAACTACATTCTCCACCGCATGAGATCCTCGTGGAAACCCTGGACGCTGCCAAACTAAAGCAGCAGCAATTTGTTTTGGCCGCTTCTGTCGAAGGAGACCTGCTCGTGTCTGTCTGCCAGACGGAGAGAGACAGGTTACTGCGGCACAAAAACTGAGTCAAGGTGAAATAAAGAGCTGAACAATAAGCGGCGTGACTCTGGGGACAGAGACGCTTTATCGCTGTCATAAATCCTGCGTGTCCGGGCCACGCTCGTTCTTGCAGGTCCAGGTGTGAAAATCAACTTTATGCATCTCTTGTGGCGCATGATCAGTTAATATAAAGCTATTATGGTGACGCTCTGACAGAAGCTGTTATAGGACAATGGCTTTCCTCTTTTATAGCTGAATCACATTTCTTTCATAATTGATGAGCTGTGCAACATCGACGCTGTTATTGAACTGAATACAACCAAACTTACACAAGTTGAAAAACTTCACTATGTTTTTCTGTAGAGCTACTTTAAAGCTGAATTAAGCTTGTTTCATAATTTGATGAACTTTGCACTATTATTGAACTAAACTGAATCAACACTAAACTGCACTGTTGGATTGGAGTTGAATTATGTCTCTATTATCTTCTATTGCTGTATAGCTGAATTGAGTTTGCTTTGTAATCACTTCACATTGTTAATTAAGTAAACCGAATCAACTTAACGTAGTTGACCCATGCAGTAAAAAAAATAATATTTAAAATAATAGATTTTATTTTATTTTTTTATGCACACACACACATATATAAACATACACACACACACACACGCACACGCACACGCGTATATAAACACACGCACACGCGTATATAAACACACGCACACGCATATATAAACATACACACACACACACACACACACACACACACACACACACACGCGTGCGTATATAAACACAGCACACACGCACGCATATATAAACACACACACACACGCATATATAAACACACACACACACACACACACATATATAAACATACACACACACACACACACACGCACACACACGCACGTGCGTATATAAACACGCACACGCACACACACCTATAAATCTAAATCTATTATAAATCTCTAGTAGGCCATTCCATCCACATTTGCCTTTAGTCTAAATGTAGGCTACTGTAAGATTGGAAATTAATTTAATTTGTATCTATATTGTATGAAGTGCTATAAAAATTACTGTGACTTGACTTGACAAGCGATGTCCTCATGAAACATCACACTCTTCACTTTTGAAACTATCTGAATGTCCCTTCTTGAGTAATGAATCAAACCTAAGAGTGCTTTTTCATAATTAAAACATGAAGCGTAATCGTGTCTCTGGAGGCTGCCGAACTTCACACGCTGTAATTAAAATGCCCTTGTCTCAGGCGTTCAGTCCCCGAGCTCAGTGCACAACGGGACGGTGGTGAGGTGAGGTTAATGTACAGATGTGACCACTAACTCACCTGAGTCCTGTGCAGGTGCTGAGGCTGACCTCTGACCCCGGGTGACCCTCCACCTCACCATGATAGTAGCAGTGAATCTGGCACACAAAAGACAGGAGGTTTAGATGTTTACATCAGTACATACATGTATTTTAAATAAAGTCAGGATAAATGATCAAATAGACTTTTAATGTGCACAAAACACTTGCACTTCCTGCCGTTTTACATGTAATTGAATAAAACTGATTAAATATCATTTCTGTTGCCAAACACAATAGAATAAATAGAACAGTTCTGTACATTGTCTAAGAATGGTTTTATTGTTCACATTTTGCCTTTAAATAGCCTATTAACCATGTGAAACCTTACATAATATGTGACCCTGGACCACAAAACGGGTCAATTTTTCAAAATTGAGATTTATACATCTTCTGAAAGCTAAATAAATAAGCTTTCCATTGACGTATGCTTTGTTATGATAGGATAATATTTAAAATATGCAAAAACAATTCTGAGATACAACTATTTGAAATCTGGAATCTGAGGAGCAAAAAAATCTAATATTGAGAAAATCGCCTTTAAAGTTGTCCAAATGAAGTTCTTAGCAATGCGTATTACTTATAAAGAATTAAGTTTTGATATATTTATAGTAGGAAATTTACTAAAAATCTTCATGGAGCATGATCTTTAATTAATGTACTAATGATTTTTGGCGTAAAAGAAAAATCAATCATTTTTACCCACACAATGTATTTTTGGCTATTGCTACAAATATACTCCAGACTGGTTTTGTGGTCCAGGGTCACATATGATTTTTAAGTTATTTTAATGTGATTTTGTAATATTGTTAAGCACGAGCTGAAGGTAGATGTTTGTACAATTAACTAAAACACACACCTTCTACTTGTAAAATGTATAAACGATCAAGCATACGACAGAAGGCATTAAATAGATTATGTGCAACAGGTTTAAGACCATATTGATCATTTCGAGGCCTTAGAAATGTATCAAATATGATAAAGCAGGCTTTATAGGGGTTTAAAGGTATAACTATTGTGACAACATACCCCACTATAGGGTCAAAGACCCATGTTTTCAGCTGCCTTGCTTCAGGAGGTGCTTTTCTCACTCATTTTCTCAAACGAAAATCGTTTGTGAATAAAACAAACCAAACAAATGAATTCCAACATTACAGATTTGATTGGATTGGAGTCAAAAGATGTAGAAAATCTGACAAAAACAAAGCAAAAGTCTGATGATTCTTATTCTTTTATGATAATGGAATAAACTGCAATCAAACGAGGCACTGTGAATGATGTAATCAAAACAGAAAGCATGGTAAATCTATTGATATTTACTCTTGACTGTATGGATCTGCTTCTGTATTCTACACACAGTGCATGTTGATTTCAGAGTTTCACTCAATCATGTAAATGCAAGTGTCGCTCCTGAAGTTAAGCTGTGTGTTTGTATGCAGCGAGAGGCTCTTCAGGACAGAGTAGTTTGTCTGAGAAAGTGAGCAGCACTTGGGAACGACACTGGCCGAGATTATCAAGAGCTTCACAACAATCCTGTCCAAGACTCACTCTGTCCACAGAAACCACAGAAAGAAATACTGTCCTGTTTTCAGCGCTGGCCCAGGGCCCATGTCTTTCTTTCTAGACATTTTGCGTGTTTTCAGAATTTATCCAGTAAATCTTTATCCACCACTGTGTAACGATATCACAAAAAACAAAAAGCAATGATACAGCTATTTCAACATGGTAATAGTTGAAAACACTTTTTTATACTTATCCATTTTTGTTATATTTACAACCCGAATTCAGGAAATGTTGGAACGTTTTTAAATTTGAATAAAAATTTGTGCATAAGTGCATATGTTATGGGCAGCTATGGGCACTATGAATGCTGAAAGGTATATAAAGGTTTTAGAGCAACATATGCTCCCCTCCAGATGATGTCTATTTCCGCAGGACAATGCAAAACCACAGTGCAGCTAGTACAACAGCATGGCTTCGTAGTAGGAGAGCCCGGGTGCAGAATTGTCCAGATCTTTCATCTATGGATAACATTTGGTGCATAGTTAAACGAAAAATACATCAAAAGACAATTACGAACTCTTCAGCAGCTGAAAACCTATATTAGGCAAGAATGGGACCAAATTCCAACAACAAAACTCCAGAAACTCAAACTTGATTCCCTGACGTCTTCAAACTGTTTTGAAAAGAAGAGGAGTTGTTACACCATGGTAAACCCAACTACTTTGAGACCTGTAGCTAGGGATGGGTATCGTTAAGGTTTTAACGGTACTACTACTTTTATCGATACTGCTTATCGATCCGGTGCTTTAACGGTATTCTTATCGGTACTTTTTGTTATTTATATATATACATACATACATACATACATACACATATATGTATGAAATATATATTTCTATGATAGATTAGCTGCAGCACCCCCTGTTTTTTGTCTGTGGGCAACTGTAAACTGTTGTGAATAAAACAAATATATAGGCTAAATTTGTTATAATAAAGATTAATTTAAAAATGTATATGGTTGCTCCGATGTTTATAACATTTAGTTTACATTGGCTATTTTGCTATCTATTTCTATGTGATCTTCGACATATTTACCATTTGCCCATTAATTTAACAGTTGTAAGAATTAAAGTTATCAAAGTTATTAAACTGATGCAGGGCTGTTTGATGCACGCGCACATCCTGCCAAATCACGCACGCAGCACTGCCAATGCTTGCTTTTATGTTTGTGAATGCTATGATTGTGTTGAAGAATTTGTAGGTTGTGGCTTAAAAGCGGAACATGGAAATATCATGGATGTACTTTTTTTTTTTGTTCTCAGTGATATGAGTCTTTCCTTCTCCCAAAACAGCTTATAGCTAAAATAGTTCAGTTTTGTATGTAATGGAAAAGTGATTAGACGATGTTTCGTTTTTTTTCTTCATAAAGTTAATTTAGAAAAACCTTGGGAGCATTTTTGTTCGTTAAATGTTTTTTTCTTTTAAGCAACGACCAAGCGGCCAGCATCAGAGTTGATCGCCTATGTTTGATTAATTTAGCCTTATCAAATCATCAAGACTTGACTAAAATAAAATCGATAGATAGGCCTATAAACAGTTCAAGCATATCACAGTGTTAGTTTAAATGTTTAACCTATATAAATGTGCAATATCCAACAGTTTGTGTGGAGAGTGGAAGCTGAAGCAGCTTTACAGGACATGGAGGATTTTTTTCTTACAGTAAAAACAACTTAAAATACGCCGTGTGATTTTTTTTTTCTCATAAAGGTAAGAGTAATATATCATTTTGAACTGTAAAGGGTCTACTTTTATTTGTGTGCATTCACAATATCAACATTGTGCTTTTATAAAATAGGAAAACAGAGAATGCACTTTCTTCCGGTTTTGAACAAGAGGCTTCAATGATGAACCGAAACTCGCAACTCGAAACTGGCTCAGAGATATGATAAATATATCTAGAAAGCTTTAAAATACTACTTTAAAACGAAATAATTCAAAGCAAAGCAAAAACTCTTCATTAGCCTATGTAATCCGTTAAGATGCATATATTTCTCCAATGAGGAAATGGCGAGTCATTTTTCCCGTCACCTCACCATCTAAAATATAAAAATAAGGGAAAGCCTAAAACAGGCCCGATTATAATTTATGCTTTATTTTATAATTGTATTCAATAAAAAAAAAGTATGTAAATCTTTGTCCTTGAAATTTAAAGGATTTGTTGCAATGCAATTTTGTCTGACTGATGTGAATTATTTATTGGCCTATCGTTTTAATCCATGCAGCAAATGCTTTAAAAACAGCTTTAAAATTACTTTATTGCATTCCAGATGCTTTTAAAAAACTTTTCACTATACATTTTAAGGGTTTTAAGCTTGAATGTAACTTGAATGTAAAACATTGTTATGAATTCATTGTAGCCTATTCCCATTTGTAAAATAGCTGATTGTTGTCTAACACGATCTCATGAAAGTCGTGAGGCTATAGCACGATTTTCTGTTTCTATTTGGCGTAATATTTATATGCAGAAATTGACTACCCCAGCACCCCTACATAAACACCTTCCCGCGCCCCTGCACACACACACACACACAGCACACACACTTCAGCCTGAGGAACAGCGTCTCTCGTGTGGATTGTACTTCAACATTTCATTATCAAACATGTCCAGCAATTTAGTAACTGTAAAGACGGCATTTTACAACAATCGACAGACGATTGATCTGATTCTGACGTTAAGTTTTGGTCACGGAGGAACGAATGCGCGCCGCTGTGAAGAGAAGGAAGTTGTGTTAGAAGAAACACGGCTATAATCTTTAGAAGCTAAAAAAAACATTAAATAAACTCAGTTTAATATAACAGCCACAGACCTAAAGTGTAAGCATGTTTAATGGTTAGTTCTCTTCTATCATCAACAGGGCTTTCATGTTGCGCGTGCTGAACTCCTCCACGTGAGCGATCGTGCTTCTGATTTGGGAATAGCAAAAATGCATCATAGACAAGAGTTTGAATATTATTGCATATAAAAACAGCTGGTGACTCTGGCGGGATATAATTTGCAAGATAATGTGTATATATATATAGCAATAATAAATGTATGTGTGTTTTCTTAATTTCTCCAGTACCGATAACAGAACCGTTAACGTCAGAGCTTATCGATACTCCGGTCTTTTATAATTTAGCCCCGAGACCGATTAAATACCGAGTTTCGGTACCCATCCCTACCTGTAGCAGGCATCAAATTAATCTAATTCTGAGCATAAAATTGTAAAAAATTTCAGGTTTAAACATTTGTTACCTTATCTATGTTCTATTGTGAATAAAATATTGGCTCATGTGATTTTAAATTCTTTTAGTTTTCATTTTATTCAAATTTAAAAATTAAAAAAAATTAATATATAAATAACAACAATAACCATTATCAGTTTATCATTCTTAAAGCTATTGACTAAGTTTTTCTTGTCAATATTGTTTTTATTCATATTTCCAACAGCCAGCTTTGTATGCGAGCTATTTGCGAAATAAAGCTGAATTTGGACTTCACGAACGCCAGCAGAGAAAATGCACTTTCAGTGAGTTCATGACAAATAAAAACTCGTCTCATGATTTAAAATGAGTTTGACAATCCTGTTCTAATCATCATAATATACCGACTATTGAAGCCCGTCTCGGGTGTTGGGCAGCGTCCGACTGGAGATACGGGAGTCCATGAGCGAGCCCAAAAGTGCCTCAGTGGAGTTCTGCTTCAGGATGAAATAACGGCAGCGCACACACAACCATAAAACAGACTTAATCAAAGGCGGAGGAGGTCTGGGAGAACAGACACACTCAAGACTTTCTGGAACACAACTGAGTGAGAACACTCCATCTGGGCCCTGGATCTCATCAGATCAGCACAATTCATCCCGTTTACAACACAAAACATGCCGTTCTGTTGCCTGGTGCACAAATGTTTGGATGCAGCAAATACATCAATTACTGTAGAATTCGATCAACGCTGTGAAACGTTGTTTTAGGGCCAGGTTTGCATGATAGATCACGCGATGGTAAGAATGAGTCAAGCACAGTATACGGCTGATATATGCAAGTGACTGCTTTATGTTATTCACACATACAAAAATATTAAACGATGTAAAAATACAGAGCTGGATGCATCCCAGTCCCAGTGGATCAAATTGTTATTAAGACGAGTTTGAGAAGGAGAAGATGAAGTTTAGTTGTTGATGATGATCTATTCTAGGTCATGGGTTTGATTCACAGGTAATGCATGAACTTTCAATGCCATGTCAGGATAAAAGCATCTGCCAATAAATAATTGCATTACAGTTCAGAAAACTGTGACTTCACCTATCAATTTCCAAATAAAAAAATAATAATGAAAATCAAATAATCAAAAGTAGTAATGTAACTCTTCTGAACAATCTCCCAAAGCCTGCACAATAAAACTGGATTTGTATGTGTGTGAGAAACTGTGTTTCAGAGCATCTGTCTTGTTCCAACATCCCAAATCAGTTCCTGAAGCCCAAACTCAGCACTACTCCCTCTGATGACATCCAGGTCAAGGACTGCTGCTGTTTCTGGATGACCTGAACTCGTTTCCCATCCAAACAAACCAGGGATGCATATTGCCTCACACTGCTGAGAAAAACTGCTGAATGAGCTGAAAAAGTCACAATGCTTTATGAAATCTCACCCTGCGGTGTTGTGAAACATCTAGTGCTTATCTGACCCTTACTGGAGCATGATGGGAATATTCTTGATTTGTTTCAACCCACATTTATGAAAGTGTTTTGAGTGGCTTTAGGCTGTTGATATGCTGTTGCTGGCGTGGCTCTGAGCAAAACAAATAAAGTTTGATAACTAAAGTGAAACATATGATTCAAGAAAAGTTACCAGCAAAAGCTCAATACAAACGGTTCAATGTTTGTTTAAATTACAAACCCTGAGCAACAGTAATGATATAATTGCCTTGCCTATTTCTTTTGCTGGATTTCTGATAGCATGTGTTTTCTTTTCATAAAGTGTTCGGCTCAAATTGTCTGGCGAGGGAAACCAGCGGAGAGCAGATTGAGGAAGACAGGGTCAGTGAGAGGTGTTCCTCAGAAGAGCCTTCAGGTCTCAATGTGTCTGTTACACTGACCAGTAATCTGAGCTGTAATCTAAACACTTATAACATGCAAAGCTGCGTCATGGGTGGCTTTTCCCTCTCTTGGTGGCCCTCGTTTGACCACCTCTTCTCTAAAGCTTTTGACATCAGTCGCCCCGAGGGCGGAGATCAGTGAGAAGATGGGATCGTAACTGCAGGTTTGGTTTAGGTCAAATAGAAGGTCTCTAATGAGCCGATGCAGGACAGAAATGTAGGCTTTGCGACCATCATGAGAAGTTTAAAATATATGCTTTAAAACACTGAAGGTGATGTGTCTCTCTCTCACTCACACACACACACACACACACACACACACACACACGGCTTGTTAGGTTTTGTACCAAATGCACCTGCTTCGGCTCCTCGGAGCACATGAACAATCAGTTTTCTGCAGAATATCAGCGGTTTGTTACAGGAGGTGCACGTTGCCATGTGCTCTGTAGATGTAGGTTAAATCTGGATGAAGCAGAGGTTGTGATCTTACTGTGACATTCGGTGAGGTGGTGACAGTACTTCCATCCTCCAGGTAGTGTGTTTCTGTGTAGTGACTAGCAAACAGCCCTCTGCAACACAAACACACACAAAACGAGTTATTTCTTTAACTTCCTACTCCAGTCATTTTACCACTCAACATTTAATACACGTTTTAGTAAGTGTTCATGATTTGAACAAACCTTTAACTCTTTGTTTTAGCTTGTAACTAGTCTTGAATGATTCATCAAATCATGTGCCTTGTAAAAGAAAATATGTGGCGTTGCTTCACAAAAAGTTATCACGGTTAATATTTTTGCTTAAAGCACTCCAACAATGACAGCATCAGTCTAAAAATACTCAGAGCACCCGAGCAACAGTCTAAAGTAGTGGTCGACCGATATTGGTTTTGTGAAAGTCGATGCCACTATCTTGGAAAGCAAGGTGGCCGATATAAGCCAAAATAATTGTATTCATTTAAATTCATTTTTAAGAAATTAAATCATTTGAAAATGGATTAAAATACTCCCAGCACCCTAGAAACAGCATAGCAACAGTTTAAAGCCACTCAGAACACCTCAGCAACGGTCTAATGCCACTACATCTGACTGAGCAAAAACTCTATTCACTAAAAACACATTTTCAGCTGACACCAAATTAAGCCCCGCCAACTTTCACTCAGATATGAAAAGCGGTCATATGATGCGATTTCTAGTTTTGCTTTCTCTTTGGAGTGTTACAAGCTGTTTGTGTATAGATAAGATCCCTGAAGTTGCAAAGACTAAAGTCTCAAAACCAAAGATATGTTCTTTATAAAAGTTAAGACTGCCAAGAGTAAGAACATGCTTTCTCTGCTAAGGACATTATTAACTGTCATTACATTCATTTTGAAAGTTGAAGCTCGCGATTATGGAAAGGGGCGTGGCTTGTAGTGTTCGGCCAATCACAATGCACTTTGCCAGTTGGCCAATCAGAGCAGACTGTGCTTGTCGGAAGGAGGGACTTTGTAGAAAACTAAGCGTTTGAGATAAGCGGTGCATAGAGGAACTACAATAATGTACAGTATTTGAAAAATGTGTTTTTGAACATTAAAGCATGACAACATTCTGTTACACCAAATAATGATCTTTAAAAAGCATCATATGACCCTTTAAGTCACAGCAAGAGACAGCTGACGTTGGTCTGTGATGATGCACCCATTCATTTCACACCACAGACACTGACAGAGTTTTACAGTGTTTTGTTCTGATCCTCTTTATAATCCGATCAAACACGATCAGCTGCAAATGATCACAGATCAAAGACTGGCCGCAGAGATCCCTCAGCCCGTGAAAGCATGCCCTCATTCTCTCTCCCTGCTGAGATAAAGTTCTGATCAGACATTACCAACATCTGCAGCCGTGCTTTCTTAAGCAGAACCTGAACGTGACAAACTCATGAAGAGGATTACAGCACCGCTGAGCCACAGAATAACACACACGAACAGAGTCTGGGTCACTTCATTCTGACCGTCCACTTCTCCAAGAAAAGACTGACTGGTTGATATTCTTAAGACGGGTTTATCTGAAATCATTGACATTATGCTAAAAACCTGTTCAGTTTGTTGACTGCATGTCATTTATGTTGCAGAATAAAGTGTGAAAGTCATTCTTCCTACTGCATACTGCACATTACATACTTACAAACTTGTCCATCTCTTCTCGACAAACGTAACTCTTTTTCCATTGAACCGCTACTCTCTTAAATCGAATTAGATGATCCACAGTGGGGCTTCGTGTGGAAAAATCAATGACAACCCTGCAGTGAGTTTACAACAGAATCTGAAGGTTTCCAAGAAACTAGGAACAAACACTTACAGATAAAAATAGCTTTTCAGATCTAAAGAAAAGCCCATAGTGGTGCACGGAGACCATCTGATCTGTATCAAAGATAGGCGGTACAAAACGACAGTGAATTAATCAATTTTTAAAAGATTAGACGGACCTATAATTGAATGTAAAACCTTAATGCATTGTTCTGACAGCAAGTCAATTCATTTCTGATTAATGTTTATTGTAAAACCGATATATTCTGTCCGGGTTCCTATCCTGAACGCTAGAAATCTTTAGATACATTCATTATAAATGTCTTTCCTGCCACTTTTGATCAATTTAATGCATCCTTGCTGAATAAAAGCATTAATTTCTTTAAAAGAAAAAATCTTATTGACCTTCAATTTTTGTCTACATAACCAAGTTGCAATCAGACACCAATTATTATAATTTTAGTTTAAGGAATAATTTAAGGAAATGTATATCCTATTAATCAGGGTTGGGGAGTAACTATCCATGTAACGACATTATGTAATTTAATTACAAAATAAACAGAACTGTGATCAGTTACAGTTACCAAGAAAACATGTGCAATTAAGTTTATTGCACACAAATTATTGCAAATGCGGTTACATCTGAATATTTTCTGTAAAAAACTAGAATATGTTGAACTAATTTTTGCTTTGCCTGATTTGAAGTGCACGATGTTTACTGCCATTAAATGTCTTTTAAAGATGTCTGAGAGCTGATGAACAGTTGAAAACATTTGTTAGAAACTTTATTAGAAACTAATCAAAAAGTAATCAAATATAATCAGTTACATTTATAAAGCAATTGAGATACAATACAATACTAATCCAATACAATACAATAGTTACAATACTAATCACATTTTAAATAGGGTTACTTGTTATCAGTAACCTATTACATTTCTAATTCCCATCACAATTTACATAAATAGCACATTCACTTTGGGTTTCCCTTATGTTCCCTCATGTTTCCTATTATGCATTCATTGCTTTTTAAGTGATAAAAGGTTTAGTATAAAGGATTTTAAAGGAGTTGCAGGAACTCTTTTCATAATGCGACCTCTCATCCCTTATTGCTTAATTATAATGGACGGTTGTTTAACTGGTCTCACTCGCACGGTTTCACATGGTAAGTGGGATTAACACCACATGTAACTACAAAACAGCATTTTGCAGGGGTTTAGTAGCGTCTAAACATCTAGGAAGGGATGAGAAGTCTTCAAATCTGCCGCTTGATCACAGACGTACTGACAGATGTTGTTCTTCTAATCACACATGCAGCAGAAGCTGATTTACAAGCACAAACTCTTGAAGGAGCAGCAAACCGGCGTCTGAACTACAATCAGAGGTCCAAGTCTTGGCCAGGTTGATTCCCACAGGTGTTCGGAGGCAGATGGTGGAGGCAAAAGAGTCAACTCAACATACTGCGTGATTATCTAGAGACGATGTGGATTGTCAAAGGCCAAACATAGGATTTATCCTTCTTTTCAAGCTCTGATTTGAGTTTCGCTTAGAAACAAATATATTTACACATTATGAATGTTGCATAAGGTTCCTGTACCTTTGGAACAATTCTTTTTCTAGTCATTTGTAGTTTTTTTTTAAAGGAATATAATAGAGAATGCATTCACAAAGAGGATAATGTTTAAAAAGACTTTTCCAAGCTTGGAAATCACTGTTTTACCATTTCGAATGACTGTGGGAACCCTGTTTATAACAGTTTCTGCAAATCTACAGTGCATTTCCACCAAAATGATCATCTAATACCTTCCAGAAACTACTAAACTTCTGTTCTAATGAATCAATCACTAATGTATAACCATTAAACCCGAAGAAGACCATGTGTGTGTCCTTCATAATATGGCAGATTTATTCATTTATTCAAATCAGTTTATAAATGGGTACAAATACACATTAATCATGAGGAAACTTTGGAAGAAATGGCAAAAGAAACTTTCAAAATCAGCCAAATACATTCTGGATTAATGAATGGAAAACTCAGGGGACTCAAAAATGTATTTTCTCTCATTATTTAACTTCTGAAATATAGTCATATGAACCACTTTTTGAACATTATATTTAGATTTTTGGGAGAAGTTAAACCACTTCGTTGTCATATCTCGCCACTACCATCCAAAATCCTCGTTATCTCTCATTAGCTCATCACCTGACATCACCAGCATGTCCTTGAGAAGATCTCGTTCCAATTAACACGCATTCAGTCAAGAAACTGGCTAAAATAGAGGTTAAAATGACAAACAACTATACATATTTCCTCTTTGACACAGAGTTACAATGATTCTGTGACCATTTTCTCATTTATTTTTCCATTATTCACACGAGCAGAGACCAAACAGAGCAAAAGATTAGCAATTCTTTGTACGGAGGAGAAAAAAGAGAAATTATTCTACCTTTCATGCTGTGGAAAGACGACTGCAGCGAAGCCGCAAGCAGAAAAAAACCTAATCAAATCATCAGTCACCAGGGGAAAAGACACAGCAGGGCGCCGTTGTTTCCCTGGTCACTTAATGCTTTGTGTTCTCGCAAGATAGAAAACTAGAAAGGACACGGCAGGGGTGGAAAGAACAAAAACAACAGCACATGTTTCTCTTTCAAGCACAGAACTTAACGTGCCCCTATTATGTATTTTTGAAAATGAGCTTTCATGCCGTGTGTAACACAGCTCTAAGTGAATGAAAACATCCTGAAATCTGAAAGTGCTCCGTATAGAAAGTTATTGTCTCTCAAAAGAAAGAGTCGACTCTGAATCATTGAAACGAGTCAACATGAAACATTAGCATATTTCCCGCCCACTGGTTGCGCGTGCAGAACCGGGAAAACTTGATTTTCGCTTTCGTCTGAATGAACATGTAAATTAATTATTTGCCACTAGATGCTGTTTTGGGGTTTTAAAAGCTCACAAACACTGCTTTAAATGAAATCGACCAATCACAGCATTAGCGTCACGCAAAGAAGGGGTTTGGAAAATGAATCGTTGAGTGAATCGTTTGGGAGTCGTTGAGCAAAAAATAAATGCATATTATGAAAGTGTTTTTTGACCTTGCGTGCATGTAACCTTTTGTTGGGAACTCCCAAAAACATGAACCTTTCATTATCCATATTAGGGGCACTTTAAAGGAATAGTCCAGCCTAATATGAAAACCCTGTCATTATTTACTCATTTTAAACCTGAATCCTGTTATTCTTTCTCTTTTTCATATAGCAATACTTCATATTCATCTGTCAAACTGCAAAGAGGACAAAAAACACACCATACAAGCATTAAAAAAGCAGTTCATAAAACGTGTGCTATATATTCCTAGTAGGGGTGACCCCCAATAGTCGATGATTCGATTATAGATTTAAGATTCAATTTCCATAATCCGTGACCGACAGAGGAGCATCTTGCGGCATTGATTTAATTCTTTAACAAGACTCAAGACTTTTCTCCCGATCAGGTAGGGTTCAAGTGATTTTAAAACATTTCTGCCAGTTAATATATAGCCTACAGTGTATATATTATTTATATCATATAAGATGCCTTTGGATGAGTTGTGCTGCAGTAAAGCGCTTCATTGTAGTACTACTGTGATTATCTCTTCGGCGCATCGCATGCAGGACAAACAACAATGCAGAATATTAATAACTATGACTGTCCTATACATAACATTATACTGAGAACACTATTATAATAAAACGCTGTGAATTTTTCAGGGACACCCCTAATTCCTAGTCTTAAGTCAGACGACAACATTGTTTGATGAGCAGACTGGAATTTAAATCTTCAGTCACTGATTATTCTTAAGCTTTAAGTTTTGCCTGAATTCATGTCCAAACTCAAAATTCATATTTTTCATTATTTTCAAAATAATAAGTATTATTTTAAAAATTTTTTTTATAATTAAATCATTTTATAAATTATAGAATTAATAAAAACTAAAAATTTGATTATGATTATTATAAAATACAATATTTCTTTAGAATAATAATTATTTATAGGATTTAATAATTATGTGTATTTTATATTAATCTATTTAATGTTTAATAATCAACTAATATATATATATGTTTAAAATTATTTCATGAGTAATAAAAAAAAAACAACAAAAATTATTTAAACATGTTTTTTTTTTTTTTAATTTATGTTTATTTTATTATCAGTAAACAACAACATAAATCAGTCAGTAACTCACCTAAGTTACTTCAGAAGACTTGCTATATAGCAGACACGTCCCTTTGACTACTTTTTTAATGTTAGTTCGTATGTTTTTGAACTGCAGGTGTCATTGGAAGAAAAGAGCTGTGTAGATGCTTAAAGAAAGTATTCACTCCTTTTGTGTTCTGCACCAAACAGAAAACAGCATGAATGTCAGTTTGGATCAACTTGTGGGTGAATCATCACAGAATCAATTATTTCTTTAACACTGCAGCTCTGCCAGCTTTAAATGAAGAGCACATGAGCCTGATTGTATTTACATGCTGAGATAAGACACATCCAGACTGGACTAGAGAGAGAGAAAGATAGACAAAAGAGCGAACGCCGAGGGAGGCTGGACAAAGTAACAGCCTGAATTATTTTCCAGGCCTTGGCTGACTAACCGTGAATTCAGCTGCAGTGAACTCGTGCCCATCTAGTCAAGGACAAAGCAGTTTTCTCATGCTTCCTTGGGAGAAATCAGGTCAGCGTCTCCTCTCACACAGAAATCAGTTCCTCTTTATCATCCTGCATCTGCTTGTCCTCTTATCTGATAATTGGAAGATGGATTAGTAATGCAGAGTCTGTACTAAACGTTTAGCATTCTCCACGGATAATACCTCAAATCACGCAGCTCGTTGAGGAGAGGTGTGCTCTTATGTTAATAAGCAATTAGATGTACGATTGTGCCAGGTGAAAGATAAACGATTATAAAAATCCCTCAGATTTACATCTAGAGATCAGAGTAATCTAAAGCCCAAAGACCTTTTGACTTGAGCCTGTAAGAAAATGCACCACATTGCAACGAGGTAAAAGCTCTTAACAACTGCAGCTAGTTAAGACTCATTGAACCACCCATAACACCTTAGCATCTGCATAGCAATGCACTACAACTATTCAAAACACTTTAGCAACCACACAACAGCCTAGCAACCAATCAGAACACTCTAGCAACTGCATAGCAACACACTAAACTGGTTTAAAACACTTTAGCAACCACACAACAGCCTAGCAACCACTCAGAACACCCTAGCAACCGCATAGCAACACACTAAACTGGTTTAAAACACTTTAGCAACCACACAACAGCCTAGCAACCACTCAGAACACCCTAGCAACTGCATAGCAACACACTAAACTGGTTTAAAACACTTTAGCAACCACACAACAGCCTAGCAACCACTCAGAACACCCTAGCAACTGCATAGCAACACACTAAACTGGTTTAAAACACTTTAGCAACCACACAACAGCCTAGCAACCACTCAGAACACCCTAGCAACACTAAACTGGTTTAAAACACTTTAGCAACTTTACAGCAACACACTTGCAGGGCTCTAGACTGCGACTAAAATGGTCACATTTGCGAACGTTTTTTAAAAATGTGCAAGTTTTTTGTTATTAAACGTTATGTAAGCTAGTTTGTCATCGTCACCTACTGTTTTCTTGTTTGTGTGCTTTTTAATTAAGAGTAACAACGAATCCATTGTTAGTTTTTTTGTCTTAAAAAGTGAAATGTATAAATATAAGCAAAACAGACAATTATAATTTCTTGTAAAACGGGACACTACGATTGCAAATTCGAAAGTGAATGCGCACGAAGCCCAGGTTATAACACAAGAGAGGATCTCCCGTTCACAAACTTAAAATCACAAATAATGATGATAAAAGAATGCGTTGAATGTTGAACACTTTCATTACCATATAACTATAAACTATGATAAGCGTTCACCAGCATGCATTGATGTTGTAGGGAAAAAAACGTGACCAAATGATGTGCTTGTGCGACCAACTGAGAAAGTTAGGCGCTAAAGAGCGAACAGTGGGAAGAATGAGTCTAGAGTCCTACCTGGCAACCACCCAGATCACCCTAGCAACAAAACTACTCAGAACATGTTCGCAACCGCATAGTAACACCCTGGCAACCACTCAGAGTACCATTGAAACTGCATAGCAACACACTACAACTGTTCAGACCACTTTAGTCACCACATAGCAACGACCTGGCACTCAACGCAGCAGTGAGCTCAGGTGAGAAGCACATATATTTCCTCAGCAAATGTAAAAGTGATGTGAATCGAATACCTCGACTTGCACAGAGTAAAGTCCACTGAGGTCATTTCGTCTCCTGTATCAAACATCTGCTCTGGAACGAATGGAAAATCATCAGCCAATGGACCATAAAACAGAAATCAGCACTCATACCAAACCCAACAATTTCATGGAAAATCGATTATTTAAGGTTAAATATTTTTCTCTCTGGACACGACAGACATTACATTACCAAACTCACTTCAGCAATTATAGAAAATCTATTTTAAGAACTTATAAGCTTTCAAAGAATTTCAAACACCACAGACAACAATACAGAAAATATAAAACTGATGTTACAGCTTCAGAAACCAGAGCAAACCTTTGGCTTAAAGGGATAGTTCACCCAAATTCTGTCCCAAACATCAATATTTACCTTCTGTTGAACACAAAAGATGATATTTGGAAGAATGTTGGTAACCAAAGACTTGATGGTCGCCTTGACTTTCACAGTATGGAAAAACAATATGGAAGTCAATGGCTACCATTAACTGTTTGGTTACCAACATACTTCAAAATATCATCTTTTGTGTAAACGATGACAGATGTTCCATTGTTTGTGTGAACTATCCCTTCAAGTGTGATAATGTAACAAAGTGTAAAATTTGAGCTATTTTTTTATCATTGTAACTCTTTCCCCACCATTGACTGACTTTCCCTCAGATATGTAACACCACTTCCTCACTATAGACTACATTTTCTGTCTTTGTGTTTGCACTGTTATTTGGTAGGAGGCACTATTACACATCTTCTGAAAGAGTACTGGATCTCTGTATAAAACACAGTGAAGACGACGACGCAGAAACAAGCGATCAGGAAAGCACGCAGATGTATTTGTAAAATAACGCGATCATTAAACAATAAACAGCATATAATTTAAAATGTTACCGAAAGAAATGTTGATCCAGGACTTTGGTGGTGTTGATGGAAGCAATCTACTCAGTCTATGATTCGTTCATCATTTTGATCATTTTCTCAGCTTTTTGTTCAAAACATTGCATTTTTATGAAACTTGTGCACATTTAAGTGTTGATAAAACAAGAATGCGTGAAGCTAGATTAAAAGCTAGAAAAAAGATACATTTATATTTAGTCATAATGCAGATGCTTTTATCCAAAGCGACTTACAATTGGGGAATACATAAAGCGATTAATCTTGAAGAGGCAACTAAATAATCAGGGTAATGAAAATGTAGTGGACATTTTTTTTTATTCTGGCAGTGACTGGCAAAAAAATAAAAACAAAAAATACACCTGGTGGGGAAAGAGTTAAAGTCAATTCCGTCATCAACAGGGTGAGTGCTCAAGCATAACGAGATCAGAACCTAGTATCTAATTTCTGAATGACTCACAGGAATAAACTATAGCACTGGTGTGATGGGAGGACTGTTGACTAGGAATGTAATAATCCATGGAAATATTCAGAGGCTGATGTAATGACATCCCATGGCCGGACAGAGACTGCAGCCAGCTCTTAAGCTTTAGCTAACGAGGAGTGTTACACCCTTGGACTGGACGAAGGCCGCTTGCCTCATCGCAGGGATGAACTATTCCAACATGAGCTGGAACGAAGGCAGGCGCAGGAGACTGGGTCACAGAAAACACCAGAAAACTGCTCAGCTGTGCCTGAACAGTGAGGAAACTCACCTGAGGTCAGAGGTCACATGAGTTATTCAACACACAAGGACAAAAGGTCACAACAAAACTCAAGAGCAAAACATTCATGCTACATGAAAGTGTTCGAAAATGAGCAGCAATGGTCTCTGAGAATGAGCTATCTCTCGGAAGAATGAATGAAAAATGAAAGACAATAAAGACTCAAAGCAACAACTGATCAGCCAGAAGTAAAAGAACTGGTCGATGTCTTTTCTGGATTTAATTAATACAAGCACAAGGTAGAAAATATTACAGCTGTACACATCAGACTTATTATCTGTATATTTACCTATCTCTATATTGTCTTGTTGTTGAATTAATTTGTGGGTTGAATTTCAGACGTAATTTTAAAATGAATTTCTTCATATACATTTAATAATTTTGGTGATTTATGACTGTATCCTCGATAACATATTTGAAACACACCCATAGGAAATGCATTGCTTAGACATTGATTTTCCCACTTTAAAACTAATTAGAGATCTCAATTAAAAAAAAGTCACTGTAAAAAAAAAAATAATTGTCAGAAAACTTAAAAATGCACTCATGTTCTAATTCATTGGTTTTACGCAATTAACTATTTTTGTTTCATTTGACTAAATTAACACACACAAGTCATTTAAAGGGTCAGATAAAGTAGAATTATCATATTTTTTCAGTAACTTAAGCAAAACGAAAATAGAAAAACCGCTAAATTATTGATATTCAGTAACAGCACAGAGCCAGAAGATCATCTCATCTGGGCAAATGTTGAAACTCTGAGATTACGCTCTCTTTTCTTCAGGAGAAACATCGGAGAAGCAACTCCGCTAACAAACATATGGTAAGGTATGACAACGTTATTCTTGAATGTTCGGTTTCAAAATGATACGTTTTTTAAATGTTTTAAATCCGTTAACATTAAACAAACATTCCATTTATTTAGCAAACATTATAGGAATGCTACTTTTGGATTTTCTTTGAACATTCTAAAAAACAGTTACATTTAATAGTTACACGAATGTCCAACAATTCCAAAAAAAGGTTACATAAACAATATATAAATACATTTTTTGTGCTGAAATTTGAAAGCATTATTAAAGGACTTTTGAATGAACATTCGTTCTTTTAGAAACCTTGCCAGAACGTTCTGAGAGGTCTTTATTTGTGGTCCATTTAATCTCATTGCTGTCTAGCAAACAATTGAGACTTCATTTGTGGGGGGGGTTTTCTTATGCATATGATGTGTTTTCAAACATGATATTAATCAAGGATGTATTTCTCCATTTGCAGTCACTGTACTGCCAAACAGAAAAAACATCTCTTCATGAAACCCAAAACCCACAACAATAAGAGCATACAAAATGCAAACTCTCCTCTGAAGTGCGGGGTCTTTGTGCACATCTGGCCACATTAACACATCTGTCATCGCACACGCAAATATTACAAGTCTGGGCGTGCACGTTTCCTTAAATCACAGTTCTTTTCATCTGCGCCATTTTTGCTACACACTCTTAGAGAAGTCAGGAAAAAAAATACTGAATCAAAAATAAAAACCGAGAGGTTATTGCGAGGCTAGCGTGTGTCATTCGTGACGAATGTCTCTGGTAAATGATCTCAGAGTAACATGTTAACAATCAAAATAAGAAATCAAAGGTTTTTCGTAAGCACATGCTAATGTATCGCCTAAACTCGCCTGATCGACAGCCTGGTGGATGGCATCCCACAGATGCTAACACTTAAAACTGATTTCAGCAGTGGATTTGCTTCTCTCACGCTTGCACAATGAGCATCACATAAAACAGAAATCAAAAAGCCTTTATGAGTCCAACTTTCATTTTTGGTAGTGTGAGAGCTCAAAGGTACCGAATTAGCCTGAACGTCAAGCCAAGGCCTAAACCCCTGTGATGCACCTCAGTCCCAGCCCCAGATCTTTCATCTCCTTCTTGTATTTTGGACCCAGTTGTGCTCCCTTCAGGCCTCGGCGTGTTCATTACATCTGTTTGACAAAGCATTCGGATGGCCTACCTTTCAAACGGCCTCACATCTGCTAAAAGTAGCAAGAATATGATATATGAAAACAATCCTGCTCCGTGAACCAGTCACAAGCAGCTGGGAATAATTCATTTACAGATTCATTTGAACAGAATATAAGACACGTTAGTTCTGTCACAACTGCTCATCTGATGTCTAATACATCCCCAATTAAACAACCCCCAAACATCCTGAGAAACATAAGAACACTGTAAAAATGAAAAGATATAAATCTTTCTAGCTGAAAATCTTATGTTTAATTCAATGTGCCATTTGCAGATTCTTCTGTAAAATGTAATAGCGATTTCTGAGTGAAAATTATTTTAACACCATTTGTTTCAGAATTAATTCAAATTCATATATATACACAGTATATAAAAATAAATAAAATAAAAAATTATACATAATTTTAATATAATAAATATGATATACTACTATAATAATACTAATAATTATAAAACTATAAATAAAATACAACTTTATATTATATTATTATGGACAGATGATGTATTGTTCTATCAAAATGCCATGTTTAATTCAATGTGACGCTTGCCAATTCCCATTTGTGAAATGTCCTGACAATTTCAAAGCAAAAATGATTTCTTTTTTTCAGTGTAGAAAGAAAAATTCACTCTCATGTCGTTCAGACTTTCCTTCTTCAGTTGAATCACATGATGTAAAAGACAGGCTAGTAAATAGAAAAACTAAATGGATTTCTCACACAAGTAGTAGAAAGAAACACATGAGGGTGAGTAAATGACGGCAGAATTAGCATGTATTTGACAACATTATTTGAATGATGCTGATGCAGAAATGATCTGCCATTCTCTCAGCATGCAAGTCAAATCTGGGATGGTTTTACTCCATGTGCTGAATCATAAGCCGTTCATTTGGTTGTGTCATGCTGAACCTTGATTCCTGGAAACCCCGACAGAGCTCTGTCTAGACAAGTCCTTGCTTCGGCTGGACAAATAGTGTTTTGTCCTCATAATTCACCTGATGCCAAATTAACAAGCACTCGAGTGTCCATCACTCCACAAAAAAAACATTTCATTTGCACTCAAGGAGCCTGTGGTTGTGTCTAAATGACCAGTCTTTCTCCAAATGCAAACGCGTATGAATCACAGCATCTATATTCATGAAAACTCTGCACTGGAACTAATGACTTCAAACCTTCAGCCTCATTATTCTCCTGATGCAGCAAACGCATGCATAAAAGAACGGTTTCTAAATAAATGAACTACTAAAACACCCAGGTGACCTCTTTCTTGACTCTTTTGCTTCTTCATTTCCTAAATAACAATAAAAACAAAGAAATTACATTCTATTCGATAGTTAATATATAATTACATTATTGTATTATACATCACTATGATAAACAAATACATCAATACTAATTACTGAATTAAAATATGATTGTAAAAAATAAATAAACAAACACACACGCGTGGATGCATGTATATCTCTTTCTATAAATTAACCTATAGTTAAATATTGAATTATTATATTTGATATACATATATAATTAATCTTAATTTAGGTCAAATTAAATATTTATATTTTATCATTATATACTGCTAAATAAATATATAATTATTTGTTAAAATAATACTAATAATTTACCTCTCAGCACTTTCATTAACACACACACACACACACACACACACACACACACACACACACACACACACACACACACACACAGCTTTACTCCAATGCAAGATCATCCTTAAATACCAACAGTACATCATCTCTCCGCCTCTACATGTGCTCTCAGATCGATTTAACTTCCTCCGGTCTCGATTCCTCACAAACACTCTTGCTGTCTTTCCCAGCTCCACACATGCAGCACTTCCTGCAGCTCGAGTGTCAGTACGTTCAGCTTTCATCGGCGTCCCTGTAGGGAACTCTCACACCCGTCCGTCTGCAGCCAAACCCCAGACTCGTGCTCAGCACCGCACGACTCAACATCTGCTTTCTGCATGAGCGCTGAAAGACTCCCACAACTCCTCTTTTATTGTGCTTTAAAGAGCACGCGTGGAGGAAGCGCTGCTCGAGAGCAACCCACCGCCTCAAACCAAAGCCCCTGAGTTTCCTCAGCAGATCTTCAGGACTCAGGGGTGAACGAGTCAAATGGGGCGGAAGCAAGAGGCTTTGTTTGCTTGGTGTTTTTTTGTAATCTGTAACCCCTCCAGACAGTCTCTTTCAAACGCTTATTCAGCACATGCTTTCAGACCGAGGGCCGCTGCACCGAGGTCAAAGGTCAAGAGACTCTGCAGAGCGACAGGATGCTCTGTCTGGGGTCAGGTCAGAGAGAAGACCGGATGTGAGACGAACGAGTGAGGGGAAAAACACACACTCGAGCTCAAACATCTCCACAAATCCATGAAAATTATGTTTTAGATGAAAATGTGTTTAGTGTGATAGACAGAGCATGAAACGTTTATGCAGACATTACCATCCATGCATTTAGCAAATGCTTTTATACAAAGAGGAACAAAAGTAATTTGTCAAAGTGCCGACAATATTCTTTACATATAATGCCAGGTACATTAGACAAGTTTGAAAATATACAAGACTTTGCAAAAAAATGTAAAGTGCCATATTATGGTAAATACATTCTCAGATTTTGGTTTTGGGAGTCCCCAACAACAGATTGACATGCACGCAAGGTCAAAAACACTTTCATTGTCTTATAATATGTATTTATTTTTACCTCACTTGCTGAATGATTAATCTTTGCGTGACGTTAATCTGCGGTGATTGGTCGATTGGTCTCATTTCATCTCGCCTGTAATGCCTGATAAAGCAGGTTTGTGAGCGCAGCGCTGCTTTAGCTCTAAAAGCGGCACCTAGTGGCAAAGAATGAATTATCATTTTCATTCAGACCAACACGAAAAGACCAACAAGTGGGCGGACAACATGCTAATGTTTCATGTTGATGTTAACATGAAACGGCTTGGGACTCGTTTTAATGATTCAGAGTCGAAACTATAACTTTATATACGGAGCACTTTCATATTTCAAACGTCGCAGGATGTTTTCATTCTCTTAGATCGGTGTTACACACTGCATGAAAGATCATCCTCAAAAATCTATAAGTGGCACTTTAAAGCCAAAATTTTGCACCACCAAATTATTCATTTCTTATGTTTTTCCAAAAAGTTCTAAACTAAATAAATACAAGTGCCATCTTATTTAATTTTAACGTGACTTATTTGTTTATATATATATATATATATATATATATATATATATTTTATTTTAGTTATTATTATTATTTATTTTGGAGCTTTATTTCTCAGCATGCAAAAATATTTCAGTTTAGTAATACATTTATTCTTATATTTTAAATCATACATTCAAACATACTATTAATTATACATAACATTATATTAATAGATATATTACATCACACACACATAATATAAGACATGATACATTAGTGTGAGGAAGAGACTGTTCACTGAAAGTCTTGCCTTTTGCTGGAACACCCTTTCCATCGTCAGTAAACCTCGTCATGAAGAAGATCAAACGCTGCTCAACACAAGTCATGAAGATTTTCATGTGTAACAGGTAAGAGCTATTTATGGCCAGCGTTTTTTCTGAATCCCATCACTCACACCAAACATGAACAGAGCTGATATTTCTCTCCATTTCACTCATCACTCCCCAAATCCATCTTTTGATTCGTCTGGTTCATACGTCCACCTTATAAGGACAAAGAACTCGAGCTGGTCAGTAAAAGCATGAAGTCACTGTACAGAACATAAAATATGGAGTAATGTTAATGAAAACTGTATAACGGCCAGCTGACATGAGTAATGCCTGGATGTCATTCTGTGCAAGTAATTTAATGCTTTTAAAATGAAATCTATTATCAAAAGAATAATTCTGCACATCTGTAATTCTGGCAGCACATTTAGTACTAAATAAAAGAAGAAACTGCAACTAAAAGACACACACACACACAATAATTAACCCAGTGTTGAACAACTACAGCTGTTCCTCTTAAATCAAATAAAGTAGATAATGCACGACATCAAGTCAAGGCATTTATCTAGAATAAAATATTTCATAATGCAATGCAATACAGGTTTAACATTAAAAAAAGAATAACTTTTTGCATTTAATTGCTCCAATAATTATATTATTGCATGTAATAATCCCAATACACACACACAGTATATATAGTATGCTTTTAGGCAATAGGCTTAAAATGATGCATGTGTGTGCGTGTGTGATTAAATATGGCTTGTATAATTATTACACAAATTCATAATATTTATAATAATAATTAAAAAAAATCAAATTTTTTGATCATCTAAAAGTTTTCCTTACATTACTTCATTAAAGGCAAGTGATTATGGTAATACGTTGTACTCATACCACTGTTAGCAAATGATCCAGCTCGTCATTAGCGCACATGAGCCTGGAAAAACAAAACCTTCAAGTGCTGAGTCTCATAACAGCGCTTCAGACGGCCTTATCAAGAGCTCCAGTTATCTGCCGGCTTACAGCAGTCATTAACAGGGAACCGGCTCCTTGACATTACAAATTAATTAGAGGGGAAACCCAGAAAACATCACAAACCCTCAAGATGCAGATCGAGGAGGTGTTAAAACACACTCTCTCGCTCATCTCTAATTCTCTTTCATGACTCGTGCATCATTGTGCTGCTGCTGCTCTCTCGTCTTTCCAGCTCTGCGCTCGTTTCTTCAGAGATTTCTCACTCTTAGTCTTAGAGTGCCTAATGCTTTCATCTGTGCATGATCTGGTCAGAAAATCAGATTGTAGTTTCAATTGTGACAATCAACGTCGCATGAAGCTGCTTCTCAGATATCAAGGCTGAAGTCCCATCGAAACAATGAGCAAAAACTGCATTCACACTTGACTCGGAACTGAATTTAGTGCAAAATAAATCAGTTCTCTTAAAAGCTGTGATACGCTCTCAGTTGACTGTTATATGACAGATATTTTTGGGATCCAAGTGAACACGAGTCAGGGCTTCTTCTCTCTGTTCATCACATTACAGCTCCAGTTATGCTGAAACTCTTTTCCAGATGAGTCTGTGTGTCTCTGCGGACGCGCTGCTATAAGCATCTTTCAGTCTGTGCAGCTGAACGTGTTTGTGAGATTATAATAGAAATGCCACTGCTGGATTAAAGTAACAGTCAGTATGTACTCATTAGTGCTCAAGTAATCACATTCTTTTTACAGAACTGTCACACAAGTTTGAGAAATGGTTATGATTAAGTAACGTGTGAATCTTATCTTCCCTTCTAATGTTGCTCTGAATTACATCTGAAACACTTTGCAGGAGTCCGTATTCATTATCCACTTGGGTTTATAGCTTCATGATAATGTGAGAAGGTGTTGTGGAGCTCTTGTTCTGCTGTCTGACACATGGATAGGTCATGTCTCTGATAATAACACGTCTCCAGCGCTCATGAGAGGCTTTCCACTGAGGTGTTCTCCTTTTCCACCCGTGTCTCTATCTTATACGCCCCTCGAGTTACCATAGGAATGGTCCAAAAATCACTTCCCCAGACTTGTTTCGCTTAAATTAAATATTACAGGTCCAATTAAGATTGCAACTTGAGTATGCATAAAAATAATGCACTAAATAACCTGTACACAAACATACTGAATATACCGATGTGCCCTAGTCAGTGCAACACCAAACACACCCTACAGGAGTGATGCCACCCCACTGTTCACAAAATTATACTTTTGTATTTGACTAGCAGATGAATAATGTACTTTGTTCTGTTCTTTGAAGAGGAAAAGATCCAATTTTAAGTCAGGTTATTCACAGAAATATAATTTACTTATACAACTTAATTAGGGGCTTTGAATAAAATCAAGAAGATTAAATTCAATTCATGTTCTTATATAGATGAACTGAGTTTGAGGAGCTTGTATCTTGTTCACTCCCATCCGGGTCACGGCACCAATGTAACCCCGGGTCCACACCATCCTAACTCGTTCTCGCTCCGAGCGGGTTCTCGAACCCGGGATTCCGGCACGGGAGGCGGGTGCTCTAACAAGGAAAAGCCAAGGCTACAGCCTCTAGCATCAGTCACTAGAGCGCCTCTTTTTGAGGTCAGAGGAGTGAGGTTTACACAGCCCTTACTGGCATACATCCGTTACACCTGGAGGAGACAGATCTCCGCTTGTACGCAATGCAAGGGTAGATAAATAACTGATGTTTGAATAGTACAGCGTTTTCTGTACTTAAACACTATGTCTGGATAATTAAACGCTATTTTTTTGTGTTTGAAGATTGGAGAGGAGTAACATTTACCGTCTAGTTGTAGCCAATATACATTTGTACGTTTTAAATATCCTGTGCATAGATCGCTTCATATCAGATATTTTGGCCAAGTGTATTAAACAACAAGAAAAGCTAAGGGCCCATACAGCTACAATAAACGTAATAACCTGTAACATTAAGTGGATGAAAGCGTAATGCGATGCACTTAAATACAGCCGTTCTGAAGACAGACAAAACACAGATCTCCGTCATTCACTGGTCAAAAACCTTGTTAACTCCATTTGAGCTTGATATTTATATAGCCTAATGTCAAGTGCAAGTGTCTGATAAAACCACAATACCAACTCTCACGATGCAGTGTTCAATTACTGACCCCCCCCCCATATATTTCAGTGTGCAATGGGATTTTTAATATATTACCATCCCCGCCCTGCCATACCCTATGGTTTTGTGAAACGCCACCACTGTTCCAAACCTGTATGAGTTTCTTTCTTCTGTTGAACACAAAATATATTTTGAAGAGTTGCTAGAAACTGACTTCGGGAAAAAAATACTATGCAAATCATTGAAACAATGTTGGGGTACAGTTGCGGTAACCACTGACATCCACAGTAGGGCCATTTTTTTTTATATGGCAGTCAGTGGAAAAACGTTGGTAAGAAAACCGTTGCGGTAGCCATTGACTTCCATAGTAGGAGGGAAAAAATGGGAGGAAAAATACTATGGAAGTACATGGAAAAATGTTGGTGAACAAAGTTGCGGCAGCCATTGACTCATAGTAGGGAAATAATACTGTGAAATCCAATGAAATAATGTTGGTAAGTTGAGGTATTGACTTTTACAGTACTTCTATGGAAGTCAGTGGTTACCAGCAACTCTTTAAAATATCTTCTGTGTTCAGGAGAACAAAACTCATACAGGTTTAGAACAACTTGAGGGCGACTAAATAACACTATTTTCATTTTTTGGACTACGCCTATAATAAACATGCGCATGACTCTTGACCCTTAAAATATCATGTTCTATTAGGATCTATATATTATCTATAACTCAACACAGGACTAATGCTGTACTCGTGTTTCCTTCAGAAAACATGCATAAACTATTTAATTTAAAGTCTACTGCTTTGTCTCGGACATAGTCTTGTGCCTAAACTGTGATCAAGCATTCAGAATAAAAGAGTAGGAAAGTAAGAAACATAAACCGGCGGTCATCAGATGTGCTTCATTGCTGCTTTAGAAAGAACTGAAGTCTTTGACCCAGTAAATCAGCGCTGAGCACCTCCCAGATCGTTGTGAACTTCTTGTGCTGAAATCAGAGAGTTCAAATCTGAGCTTTCAATTTTGATCATTTTATTTGACGAATGTTTTTTCTGCTCCGGTTTGCTTCATCCAGTTTCAACAACTGGAATTCATCAGCTTCACTGAAGCAGGAGACTCACACGAGATCTCTCTCACCCGCTCTTTTCCTTATACAGTATTACAAATACTGGATTTCATTTCCACACAACACTGTCTGACCACTGCAACCTCAGCCAACAGTCACAATAACACTGAAGTTTTGTGGAAAACAGGCTTTAATATGCTGATTCAGCAAGAATGTGCTGTAACGGTTTAAACTGTTATTTTAGATTGTAATAATATTTCACAATTTTTCTGGTATTTCTGATCCATTAATATGACAGATATTGTCTGAACAAGTAGATCTGATTACATCAAATGACTAAATATTGGACTCTGATTTTGCACGATGTACACTTTGAAGTCACGGTGGCCAAGATCAGAACTGAAAACACAATTGAGTGTCTGGTCTCATAAGAAACCAAGATCTGGGCCGCATTTAACAGCACTGTGCATGCAGCCTATAACTTCCAGTTAGTCTATAGGTCACTTACACCGTATAATTTCACCCCCCGCATCTTTAAATATGCTGCAGTCTCTGAATGTTTCTTTTTTTCCTCTTCACGCTCTGGTTCACATTCACACATGCTCCGTGTTACCAGAGAAAGTTTTCAATCACTCTCACCATGAAGATCAGTGTCAACCTGAATAAATTCAGAGATGAGTTCTCAGACCTCAGTTACGTCACTACCGCTCACCTACCCTTCAAACCTACACTCCCACCGTCTCTGGATGATATGCTGCATGCCAAATGAAGAGCATGGGAATCGATGGATTCAGAAATTAGACTCTTGTGGCGTTTTGTTGCCTCCGGCATGAAGCTGTCAAGGCCAATGTTCATTTGCATTCAAAAACAAGGTAAGGGTTCGTCTGACACGAGCTTCATTACATCGACCTGATTGACCGCTCCACACTGGTCTAACACTTCTGAAACACAGAATTAGAGCATCAGCTCAACCTTCAATATACATGGATTCTTACAAGGCAGAGGGAGATATACTACAGTGCCTTGTGTAGGAATCAAACGCCAAACTAAAATACACACTGAACTAATAGCTTCTCTGAGATTTTATTCTGAGCAACACAATGATGCAAGGACTGACAAGCTTGTTGAATATACACTAGATAACTGTGGCCCATAGCATGTCATATTTAAATGGCAAACGTTTATGCATATATTACTGCAACACTCATGCATGTTCTAGGTCAAATGGTCAAAACTTTGATAAAACCCCAAAAAGAGTACAATAAAACTACAATTTAGTATTAGCCAGAACTGTAATACAAAAATAAAATAAAAATGGCAGAAAGATTCAGATTCTGTTTTAAAGTGATCCCATTTGAACTGGATAGTAATGAAACCATTATAAAATTGTGAAGGGCATTTTATATCATACAAAAGGAACTGCCAACAGAGATGTCATGCATTTATATCTATAAATGGATTCGGATAAAAGAAAGTATGTGTACTCAATAAATACAGGATTGCTAAGAAGTCTGTAGAAACTAATAACTACTAATTAAATACAAAACTTCATCGAAAATTATTAAAATACATTTTAAACATGATTTAAATGAATGACTAAATAAATACATTTGTTAATTCTAACAGTACTGTACTACAGGTGGTTGGAAAAACAATGTAATATAAATAAATATACAACAGAAAACACACACACACACACACACACACACACACACACGTGTGTGACCCTCTCTGTAAAACCAGGCTAAATTCTAAAAGTCTAATTCTGAGATAACGAGCATCAAAGTTTGATTACAGGCATTCATTTCAATCTTTGACATGGACAGTCAATATTAAAGATCCCAAGAATATGTTTTCACAGAATGTTCTTTACAATATGTAGGATGATTTTATGCAGAACATATTAAATCTAAAAAAAATGACTTTAGCTGGGTTTTCACAGAGAGGGTCACATATATACCATTTTCTAAATATTTATACAAAATATTATATTTTATGATGGGGTCCTTCACAAGAGGATGATCATCTTTGGGGGTCTGTGGCATTTAAAATATTGAAAACCCCTGCCATAGTATATATCAGAGTACCATGTATTACTTTCTGTTGCCATCGTACACATTTGATAAAGTAACCGATTAATACAGGACTTACTCATTTTTCTGCAAAGCAAGTAGCAGTTGCTCTCCATCCACTTCAATCAGCACCTTCAGTGATCCAGGATGACCCTAAAACCAGACAAAGATGAAGAAGAAATGCATTTTCTCTGAAAACAAATCAGCAACAAATCTGAAAATTGTGACTTTCTTCTTTGTACACACATACATGCATACAATCTCAAAACAAGAAAGTCACAATTCTTTTAATCACTTCCTCCACATTAATGGATGGTGAAAAGATAAAATAAAACGGAATAATAAAAAAGGAAAGTGTGTTTAAAATTATTTTAAAATGTTTTTAAATCCAATTTTGTACAGAACTAATGGAATATGTTCATTATCATTGCAGATATTTATCATGCATCCAGCAATATACTGTTTATGGGTTATTCCAATGCAAAAACAAGATAAATGAGCAAGCTGTGAACATAAAAAAAATAATAAGAACAATTTAGACCAAACCATCATATTAGACACCTGTTGCAGCATTAGCATTTCATCTGCATCCACCCATATACTCTAGTGGATATAATTGGTTGATTGCCACTTTAAGAGACGGCAGCTGATTGGTTGAATACATAATTACACACACCTGTTCCACTTCTGGATGCTCTATAAATACAGTGTTATTATGGCAAACACACTTCAGTCTGTCTGATGGTATTTACTTTATGATTTCCTGACAATAATTTGAAATGTTAGTTTATGGTTGCATGACAGAGTGACTAAATAAAGTGCTAGTTTATTCACAGAAGTAAACTATTAACTCAAATCAATGACCATTTGTGTGTCCATATTAAAAGTGGTTAGTACAAAAACACATATTCCCAATGGACTGAAAATCAAAATGTGGTTATGCATCTTTATTTCCACTAAATATTGTGTGGTTCATTCGAAATGCATCACATTATGAGAGTAAAACGGGTTCATGTTGGCTTAACTTCTGTTAGCGGTTATATTCATGGAAGATGAAGTTCTAACCGCTGCATTAAAGACAATGCAAGTCCTCGGACCAATAGACAGTGAGAGAAAGCATATTTCCAGTTCTGAGTGGGCTTTTGTATGGGATCAAATTAATCTGCCATTGTGTCATAAGTCTGTAGCTGTCAGGATTAGTTTTATGTTTCAATTCTCTCTGACATTAATTCTCTTCACGCTCTGTAAGTCTGAAAGTTTGGCAGATTTACTCCGAGGCTCTGAGGGAAATGGTTTTAAACCAGCCAGGCGTTGAGAAAATACAGCAGAAATAAACATGAATCATCTGTCTAACATGAAGATGATCATGCATCATTGCATATGCATGCTAATACACAGCTAAGACCGTGACACATACACATTGAGGTGGATCCTGAGAGAAAGTCTTCTTAGTGTATAGCACACATTTATCCTAGAATATGGGCTGACCTTCATCCTAGTGATGGAAAACAAAGAAAAGCTATTTAAACATAAGCCAAAGGAAATGCATGGTCTCCAATGGTCAAATCTGTAATGTACATCAACACTGAATGCATGGATATAGCATTCACTGTATTTGTTGAAAAACTACTAAACCGCATGGGATACGTTGAGAGTCTGTAGGAGTGCATTTATAAATCTCTGATGAAAATATATTTGGGGGTTGATGTTCTTGTGGATGTAACTTGGTTACAAAACCGCCACTAACAACTTTGACCTCCATAAATCCATAGGAAAGCAAACAAATGGAGCAAATTTAACACCCCTGTAAGGGTTCCTCAGATACTTTTCAAAGTTAAATCACTGCAAAACCTCAAAGCAAGAAGTATGAAAGAAGTTGGTGACACACCCGTAACAAGGGTCTTCAAATGTGACTTTCATTGGCTTTCAGGTATTCATTCGACCCCTACTGGTGAAAGAGTCAATGAACAAATCTTTTTGGTCACAGTCTCCATCACTAATTCAATACATTTACTGAAAAGGAACAAGATAGACTTGCATTGCTGAATAATCAGTCACTGGTCTCCAACAATAACATTACCTCTCATCTCAATTTGATCAAAGACCACCTGGAGGATCCAAACAGCCATTGGTGCACTGGAGCAAAATTAGCCGAAACAAAAGTTTAAAGTTTCAGTATCAATAATAAATGTCACACAAAAACAAAACACAGCATTCCAGCTGAAGAGCCTCATCTCGGGCTTGACGTGTGGTGTTGGGAGTATTCAGGGATGTTCTTGCGCTGCTCCAGGAAACTTTACAGGAGAATGTCATTGTGTCAGGCAGTGTGTCTGTGCCAACTGGGTCATGAAGAACAGCAATGATCTGAAAAACACATGTAAGGAGCCGTGGCACGGCAGGTAAAGCATGTGCTCGGTTTTTGAAGATGTGAGTCCAGACTGCATTATGTGCCAATACATTTCCCCACTTTATTCCCAGAGTTACTCCCTCCCTTGACTGTCCTATATATTAAAAACAAAAGACCATAAATAAAATGCACGCAAATCTACAAGGGTTTTAAAATAAGAACTTATGCAATCTGGAATGACCAAGTTAAATGGAATAATTCACCTAATAATGACAGTTATGTCATTATTATTCAGAGTCATGTTTTTTCAAACCCTATGCTGATACTTTTGCTTGTAATTTTAACCCTAAAGCCTTCAATCATAGTTGATATGCAAATCAGCCTCTAAATTATTAACAAAATAAACATTTAGCTAAAAAGACATTGTACAAAATCTACTACATGCCATTACTTGATTATCCATACATTTGTTATTATTATTTTTATTTTATTGTTGTTGAAATGTGATAGTCGTTGTATTGCATTGCATTCAATGTTTTGCCCCCAAAATAAATTAAAAACTAATTTTGTGGTCACTAACTCCTTCAAAGAAAAAATGAATGTACCCACTTGAAATGTTACATGGTCTGAAAAGAATTCATGAATCAGAGGAAAAGCTGGAAGCTGATTTGCATGACTTTATCAACCTGCAGGTTTGGTTCAAATGCTTTTTTCATGTAGTGATTTTTCACTGTCAGCATTTTAGACAATCTACATTTCACAGGAACTTGTCACAATCCACAATTTAACAAACTCTCACTAGTTCAATGGCCTTTTCCTCTACATTTTTAATGCTGAATCTCCCCACAGATCCCTGGGTGGTCCGATTTATTCTTTAAGAGTGTTGCTCACGGCGGTACACATGTAAACTCTCTCTGTAAAACCTCCAGTAAGAAAACAACAGACTCTGAGTAAATCAATTAAACAGATGGGCTTCAAAACAGCCCTGCACGTCCTCATTCTATAAATTAGTTGAGAAATGTTTTTCATTAAGGACAAAAGCAGCACATCCCCTCCGAGAACAATATTCCCTCACAGACAGGTCTGTTCACCGCTTCCCAAAACATATCAGTTCAAACTCACTCCTTGTTCAACCAGCATGTAATCAGAATCGGTGCTGAGAACACACACTTTTAACTTTAAAGTCAACTAGGAATAGCATATGCAGCTCTTTTACTTTCATAGGCCATGTACACGCTGTAGAGTTTCAGGAGTGATAACCGTATGGGAGTGAATTACAGTTTTGTTTGTTTGGAAGTCAGCATCGCAGAGCCAGAGGTTGCCAAGTCTGCATACAAAAGTAGCCCAATGACATACCCCAAATATCAAACTCAAAATATGCTATTTTCTTACCTAAAGTACACATTTTACAGTCACCTTTAAGCGAACTGAAAACCACTATATGGTAGTGATCATAAACACAGCTCAAAGCTCAAAGTTCCTTACCAGCAGTGGCGTGCACAGGGGCAGGGGCGATATGGCGTTACAAGGGCACAATCGCGGACCCGGGGAGAGGGGGGAGGGTGGTTTCAGGGGCGTGTCTAGAGGGGGGGTGGCACCGGCCCCCCTCAAAATGTGCTTTGCCCCCCCTTGTGCCCCCCCAACAGCGCAGACTGATCATAGAGTAACATCTGCGGTGTGGAAGCAGTCTGGGTACATTTAAAATCAGAATCTGCCCAAAATAAAAACATGTTATGTTTATACCATAATTTTGAGCGGTAAAGGTCTGACGGTAAAGTCCGGTGCCCCTAGTCTGTGATTTTCGCCGAGGGTTGGGGTGTTCGATATGATGATTTTTGATTGTGGACAATAAAAATGTCTCCACGATCTGCTTTTTGAAGAAATATCATAGTATTGTGCTACAGTGCACATTCTATCAGCTGCAGTTCTGGTGCCGCCGTATCAATATACTGTACACCGCCACATACAGTATATTCAGATCAGTGTTAACTCAGCGGTAGAGTTACTCTCACGGGTTACCCAGATTCAGACTCACTGCTTACCAGTGGCTCTCCTTCACAAAACTGAACATCTGGTGCAGATTTATAACAGTTAGAATATTAAAAATATGTCAATTCAATTTATGGATATGTCAAACCATAACCCGCAGCAACCGTTTAAAAGTACCCCAATCGTGACCCTGGACCACACAACCAGTCAAAAGTCACATTTTTGTAAATTGAGATTTATACATCATCTGAAAGATGAATAAGCTTTCCATTGATGTATGGTTTGTTGGTATAGGACAATATTTGGCCAAGATACAAATATTTGAAGATATGGAATCTGAGGGTGCAACATTTTTTACAAAATATCTACATGGAACATGATCTTTACTTAATATCCAAATGTTTTTCCTGAGTGAGAAAACTGGGAACTTGATTTTACAAGTGACTTACCATTGACTTTATGAGACTAACTGGTCTCTGCTGTCCTTCGATGAGCAGGTGTGGTTCGATTACGTCATAACGCTCCAGCGTGTCGTGTTGATTCGGATAGACAGCTGAAAAAAGAGAAACAAGTATGTGAGATCTCCACAATAAAGCAAACCACCAAACTTTGATCTAGACATTTCATTGACTGACGACATCGCCTAATCACTGACTAACTCTGCTGAACATGACTTATTTAAAATCACTCGCAGATAGGTTTTGTTCAATCCATGCTATTTATAAATCTCTTTGGCGTTTGTGCATCAGGTTTACCCTGACAACAATCTCCCTGGAAACTACATCTATTTCAGGCCTGATTCGATTTAGATCAGACTCCTATAATGACCTAATGGAGCACTTTCCTGTGTCCTCATCTGTCTCTATATAATATACAAGAAAAATGATATGTACATATCACACTTTCATATCAGCATATCTCAACCAGCCTCAGTAAACATCAAAAAACCACAAGACGACTTTAGATTCAAATAGTTCAAAATGTTATATTAAAATACAAAATACCTGCATATAAACTGACATCATATTTCTCACTCAAATGAAAATGCATCATCGATCTCTTAATTTCACATCGGGGAAGAAAGGCACCGATGTCCTCGAGTCAGCTTTGCGTGTGGACCTGAAGTACCACGAGTCGAGCTTACTCCTGACAGGCTCCTCCGGAGGATTCCAGGTAAGCTCCAACTCCTGCACAGCTTTAGACAGAACCCTCATGAGCTCCTCCTGGAGGCCTGAAGGCTCTGAGCTGCCTAACTGCTCGGGCTCCGATCCCGGCCAATCCTCCTTCTCCGAGGCCGAGATGGACATGGCCTCGTCGCCCTCCTCGTGGCCAAAGGCTACGAATCCCTCGATATTGGAAGGGGGGCGGAAACAGTCCTCGGGGAAGGAAATCGGGGAATGAGGCGACCGTTGGGTTCGGCGGCACGGCAAGACGGCGCTCCCGCCGCCAGGAGAGGGGGGGCTCACCAGCGGCAGGTCCGCGCAATGTCCGCAGTCGGACTCGTCCAGCGCCGCCTCGGCGTGGGCCAGGCCCAGGCAGGCGACGCAGTGAAGGTGATGATCCAGCGGTTCGATGGGTCCCGCGCAGATCTTGCATACTGAAGCCATCACGAATTCAAGGTGAAGTAGAAGATTCTGATATAATTGTCGCGGGCATCGCATTTATACTGTCTCGAGCTCGTCATATTTGCATGCTTTGCGACAATTGGCCAGTCATTTGACTGGCGTGAGCCAATAGGACTTCAGGAAAGGTTGAAGGGAAGGTGGAGAAATCTCCGTGATGTCTCGTGACAGCTCGAAAGGGAACTGCATTATGAACTATAATTTTTTTTCATTCAGCATAAATTTACAATTTCTTTCCATATATGGAAATTAGAAATAATAATAAAATAAAATGTTTACTGATTAAATAAAATATACATGCATGACTTATTTAGAAAAACATTATATGTTATTTTTCTTTATTTTATTATTTTCATGGTTAATTTCCTATGCCTGAACACTTCACTAAAATAAAAAAAATAAAAGCGCAGTTAAAATGTAGTTAATTAAAAAACATTGCTAATTAATCAATAATAAACGTGTACATATATATTTTATATTTATATTTAAAATAAAATACTTATATATCATTTTCCCAGTTTCCTATGTCAGTAAACTCACTAAAAATAGCTCACTCAAAAAAAGTAGCTCCTGGAAATGATAAAATAAAATATTTTGATAAATAAAATAACAAACATGTGTACATATATATTTTAATAATTTATATATATATTTTTAAACATTATATATAATTTTATATATTATATATAATAAGTTCACTAAAAATAGCTCACTCAAAAAAAGTAGCTCCATGGAAATGATAAAATAAAATAAATATGTATTATTAATAAATGATTATTTATTTTATTATGTATTTATAATTCCCATGGTTATTTTGCCATGTCATCACAGTATTTTGGACCAGAGCCTGTGGGTTTTTGTACAAGTATAAGCTAATGAGTTTACCACAGAGACATCAACAACACAAACACATTTACACTCACTGAACTCAACACAGACATACACACCAGCAGCGCATTTCATTAATCATGCATAAAAAGACTTCATTATACAGTGACAGCGAGACGTTAAGAGTGCTGTTTACAATACAACCACGCTAGTCCAAACAAACGAATTCACTCGCATCTCCATGATTCATCTTCATTAAAGCTTTATAAACAACTGAAACATCCTCTTTGCAATACATACACGACTTCCTGTTTGGTTCATAATGCATGCAAGTGTGAAATTAAGCGATTACAGTTGCAATCAACTGAGGAACTTTGTTCATTTGTGTTTTAAATGAACATTTTAAGGCATACATCCAACATGACAACTATTTCCAAAGGTAACCCGCACCAGTTACATGCACCAGACTGGGCTGATTTGTATGCTCATGTAGGTAGTTGACTAGGTTTTGGATGCTTTTCACATTTTTAACCTGACTGACCCACAGTCTCGTCTCATAGACATCAAACTCCCTCTGTTCTGTCCTCATGTTCACAGGTCTTCCTCTCAGACGGATGTCTGCTTTATGTCTGATTCTAGGGTTTCCCTCTCACTGAATGTGAAAAGACAGATAACATTGTGAAATCTGTTGGTCAGCACATTTACAGACTCTCTGAAACATCCTTCGTTTGCGCTCTAATTTAGTTTTAGTCTCAGACTTACACACTGACCGTGTTCACACTACACATAAATCCAATTTGGTTTTCAAATCTAATCTTTTTAACTGACTAGGTAGGTAAATATAAACACTATTAAAAAGTTTTCCATCTAAAGTTTTGAAAGATTTTTGAGATTTCTATTTTTTTTTTTTTGGTTAGATTTTTTTTTTTTTATTATTGAATTTATTCAATTAAATAATAATTGTATTATGCAAATCAATGTATATAAAAACAAATTATAAAAAACTATATTTTTGATATTATTAAATATTATTTTAATTATTATTTTGTTATATTACTTATAAAAATACATTATATTTTATTTATAATTTACATCATTTTCATGGTTATTTTTATAAATATAAAATAAATTAAGAATTATATTATAAAATAATTAATTATAATATATAAATATATATAATTATATTATTATAGAATTAAATTAGAATATATATAAATAAAATTACCGATAGATAAAGCCATTCTATAATATTTACATTATTATTTTGTTATATTATTTATATAAAGAAACGTTTTATTTATTTATAATATAGGCCTACTTCATTTACATAATATTTTTAAATACATATCTAATATTTAAATAAACAATACATTAAAAACATGTATATGTATATACAAAAAAATACATATTTTTATTAATTTATCACATTAAATACAAATGACAGTTTATGTAGGCTATACATGTATGTGTGTAGCGTATATGCATGTAAGGCTCAACAATTAGGAGTGAGTATTCACTTTCTGTTTGTATTGATATGAGTTAAAGTCAAAGAAACACACAGAGTTTAGTGTGACTTCAGCTTTAACCGCTACACAATCCACGGCTGTATATCTAACGGCTGGTGTAGAGTTAACCATCATTTCCATGGCAGTAAAAGTGATCCTAAATAATCAAGCCCAGAGCCTGTCAGATCTGAATCCAACACCAACGGCTCCTGAAGTTTTGAGGTTAGTTTGGGTGACGGAGCGGCCCGGTCTGCGCTGACGTCACCGTTTAACGAGCGCGACAGACGCACACGTGGAATCACCATCACGTGTCATTTCGGTGGGCCTTTGAGGACGGCGCACACCTCGACGAGCGGCAGTTGAGGGTGAAGGGGCTACATTGTTAGCACTAGCAGGGCTTTTAATGTTCACTTGTAAACTGAGGGAGAACTGGAGAAAAACAAGTACATGATAAAGTTATAGGAGATGCGGTGAGGGAGCTTATTTACATTCTCAATAAAGCAGAGCGAGAAACTTCAGCTATTACACAGTTATTTATACATCTGCAGTCGAGTCAATAAAGCGAGCGTGCGGTCGGTCGGTCGGGAGCGTCGATGTTATATGTGTTTGTTCTTTATTGGCTGATCTTTTGTACTGGATTTATGAGAGCTAATGACTGAATAATAAAGGTATACAATTTTTAAGCGGTGGCCCAGAAATCGTGTGTCGTTGCCAGATGCAAATCGAATCAATCCTTTTTTTCATTATGTGAAGTGCTGCAGTAAACGTACACACTGGGTTTGTGTGAATAAGAGACAGTTTTCTGCGTTGAACTGGGAAACACCATCAGAAACCTATTTGCACATTCTCTTGCACATCCGTGTTTATATTAATATTTATTAATCCACAGTATACTGTAGCCTATTGCACATTTTATCTCATTGCACATCTTACTCCTTATTTTATTTTATTATTTGTTCCTATTTTCATTCTCAGCTATATTTATATATATATTCTCTTGTGTTATGTTGCATTGCTTTTTTTTTTCTTTTCTTTTTCACTTTCCATTGAGCGGACCTGTCCTGACTTACATTTCACTGCTGATTATACCCTGTATGATTGTGTATGTGACAAATAATAAAGAACCTTGAACCTTGAAACTGTGAACTATCTCTATATAGATGCGCTTGAAGGCCACAGTAACTTGAAACTGACATCATTTCTCAGGAAACTTCTGACTTCAGAATGATCTTTGACCTACTGATCTCCATAACCCTGTCTGAAAACAACCAACGGTTCCAATCCGGTCAGGCTTTTCAGGCTGGAAGATCAGCTATTCATATTAAAATAAAATAAATCATTTCTAGAATTATATTCATAAATATTATCAGTTTTATTACAAATGTACTTTATTATAAATGTTATAAATAATACAAAATATTGAATAAAAATATTATAAAAAAAACGTGTAAAAACGTTATATATATATATATATATACACTGTATATATTCTGAGTTCAGTGAGTGTATATTCTGTCTATTATTGATATATATATATATATATATATATATATATATATATATAAACAGTTTTTATGATGAAACATATTGGATTTTGTATGCCACATATTGGTATAGTGTTTATATTATACATGAAATATATAAAGCTTGAATGTTTATATTAAAGATTTTATTATAAAATAATGTTGTTTAAATTCTAATTGTATGGTTATTTTATAAATACAAAATATATATTATTTTTAGGAAATTCATACTTTTATTAAGCAAGAACAGATTAAATTGATCATAAAAACATTTAAAGGCCAGGCGAGGAGATTAGTTTAAACTGGCTGAGACCATCTTAAAGGAGATTTCCCAGAATGCCTTGGTTGTGTCAAGTCAGCATCCGTCAGATCTGGTGATTTAATCTCAAGTTTTTGGAGCATTCTGTAGGTCTGAGAACTACACAATGCCAAGATGCAACAAACAGCGTCTAATCTCCAGTGGGAGTCTGAAGTAAAGTCCACATGCAGCATCTTTGTCTGACATCTGGACCCGAGGGGATGTGAGGGAAAACATCTCCAAAAATGAATCATGTGTTTCTGGCCCACAAACCCCTTCTAAAGCCTCGGCGGTTCAGCGCGAGCAAACGCCCCTACACTCCTCCTGAACACCCAGCGGGCTGTTTTCTGTCTTCCACAAGCCCTCGGTATGACAGCCTGTGCAATAAAAACCATTTCCTCACATTTCCTTTTTTCTTTCTTTTCAAATAGAGCAACACATCTTTCATCCACCGCTGATAAAAGTCTGATTTCACTCAGAGCTGAGCCTTTCTCTCAGCTAAAGCAGACGGATCCGTCTTTTGTCTCTCCTCCGGCTGGAAAAACAAGCACATGTTGTGATTCGGATGCTGGTGTGCTAGTCTGACCTAACTAAACCAACTAGACTACTTTATATGACCAGCTTAACCATCTGTAAGAGCATCATGATCTGACCTTCTGAGACATCATGCTTCAAATAAAAGAGAGAACATACTTAACATGAATATAAGAGAGATACTATCATAACAAAAATATATTAGAGAACAAATATTCTTATAATAATTATTAAATAAACTGACAGAGGTAAATATATTTCATTTTATATTTTAAGTTGTATCCATTTATAAGAATGATACAAAACAGGCATTATTACAATTATAATATTGTTAATAATAATAATAATAATAAAATAAGGGAATATTATAAAAAAACATATAGAATATTTTCTTTAATAATATAAGTAAACAAACCAATGGAGGTGAACTTTTATCCATTCAAAATAATTATTCAAAACATGGCATTACTGCATTGCTTTTTAATATATAAATTATTTTAATATAAATAAAAATAATAATAATTCACAAACGAACAAATAATGGTGAATTACCTTTCATTTGTGGTTTTATTAATCAAAAAGTATTTGGAATTATAATATTGCTATTTAATATTATAAAATATTTTACAATATAAACAAGATATTAAACAAACAAACAAATACATAAATAATGTCTTTTTCATTTGTGAAGCATTTTATTCACTGAATTATCCAAAAATACGTATGGGCTACGATGGGCGTTTTTCATAAAACGTCCATCAACTATAACTATATAATAACTATATGCACGATA
This sequence comes from Gymnocypris eckloni scoliostomus, assembly GCA_027564155.1. Lineage (NCBI taxonomy): Eukaryota > Metazoa > Chordata > Actinopteri > Cypriniformes > Cyprinidae > Gymnocypris > Gymnocypris eckloni. Next base: position 26,235,947 of record CM050430.1, on the reverse strand, counting down.
TACACTGTTGCTTAGAATAACTCACACCAAGTGAAAACATTTTGATTAGTCGACGATTTGAGAAGCTGTGTTTGCTTGTTTCTGTAACAGCATGCATAAACTGGCCCAGCGGTCAGCACTAAACTAGGGTTCAAGGTTCAAGGTTTCTTTATTTGTCACATAATAAATTATACAGGGTATAATCAGAAGTGAAATGTAAATCAAATCAGGTCCGCTCAGTGGACAGTGCAAAATAATACAAATAAAAATTATATAAAAGTAACACAACACAAGAGCATATATATGGTAAAAAAAGATAAATAAGTGTAAAATGTGCAATGGAATAAAAAGTTCAAAACAATAAGATGTGCAAAAACAGTGTACTGGGACTTAATAAATAGTAATATGAATAAGAGGGATGTGCAGACGGGTTGTTCAGGGTATGTACACAAAGCAGCAATACGGGTGATGAGAGTATGGATGATTTTACAGTTAACAATCTTGTAAGTGTTTAAGAGACTGGGTTTGTGTTAAGGAGCCTGATGGCCTGAGGGAAGAAGCTCCTCCTCAGTCTCTCAGTTTTTGCCATCATGCTCCTGAAGCGCTTGCCAGATGGCAGTAAACAGAAAAGATGGTTACCGGGGTGAGTTGAATCTTTGAGGATTTTAGCAGCTCTGCTTTTGCAGCGTTTGAAGTAGATGTCCTGCAGAGAGGGGAGAGCAGACCCTGAGATGCACGACTCTCTGCAGAGCTTTGCAGTCCTGGTTTGAGGAATTTCCATACCACACTGAGATGCACTGAGTCAATACACTTTCAACTAACACTGACCAGCAGAGATATCTCCGTCTCAGGCCCGACGCAGGAAGGTTCCTCTCATAAATGAGCATTTCAGCCATGACAGATACAAACTAGCCAGTGAATGATGGTCTTTCCCGGAAGGCTCCATGCACTGTCCTCTGCTACAGTACGTTATTGTGCAGCATGCAGCATAACTACCCAGGTGAGCACTAATGGTTGTCTTTGAAAACTCAGTGACAGCATCTCTCTGTGAGAAAGCCCCTCGGCGTGTTCACATCCCGCTGCTGTACTGCATTTGATTAAATATGAAAAACACGCTGATGACTCGCCACATGAACAAAGAGAAAAGCTCAAACAGACGCTGTGTAGAAGAAAACACGGGCCGCGGTCCAGATAGAGAGCGAGACAAAGATGCAGGAGAGAAAAACACGGCTTGTGCCTCCAGCGGTTTTGGAGAACACGCTCAATGAGAGAATGAAGATCCCAGCGCTACACGACAAGCTTACATTGAAACAAACGTGTGACAGAAGAAAACACAGGTTGATGAAAAAGAGAAAAGCAGGGGTTTAATCAGAATTCAAGTTAATCTGAGACAGATGATGAGGAATGCCCAGTGACAAGCCCGTCTCCATCTTTACCGGGAGAAAACAGGAAATTGTCCGTCGGGTCGGTGAGTGCAGGCTGACGTCCGGCTTATGCTGAATAATGAAATAATCCACTGATACAGATGAATGTAATCAGTGCTGCTGCTCACATCATGTAGGGATAAAGGAGGGAAATCTGCAGTGAAAACACACAGGGGTTTACTCAAAAACCCCAGGAGCCGCGTGTTTCTTTGAACGAGTTCATGAAAGTCTGGGGCTACAGATGTTACACAGAGACCTTACGTTAAATATAGCCAAACTTCACAAATACAACTTTCAAAAGATATACAGAGATAGAGAGGAGAAGAAATAACTAAACTGCCATAAATAAATAAACACAAACAAACAAACAATGTGTTCATCCATCCTGGTCCACAAAACCTAATTTATTAAATATAAACAAACACATAAACTCAATGCATATTATCACTGTCAAAAGATTAATCATGATTAATCGCATCCACAATAAAAGTTTTGTTTGCATAGCATATCTGTGTGCTGTGTGTATATATAATACACACAAATACAGTATATATTTTGAAAATATTTACATGTATATATTTATATAAATATATTTAATAAATAAACATAACCTATTATTCTTAAATATATACATCCATGTACAGTATATATACACGCATGTGTGTGTATTTATATATACATATTAAATATACACAGCACACACACATATTTTATGTAAACAAAAACTTTTATAGCGATTAATCGTAAACAATCAACAATGTCTGATTCACAAACAAAAGACTCTTATGAACTGATTCTATAAAAGGACTATTTCAAAAAGACTCATGAACTCTGGTACCAGATCTTAATAGCGTGAAGCAAATACATTATTGAATCTGTCTGTCTATCTATTATGAGCCAGTTATTTTTAGTGGATCAGAAATATATAGTCTGAATGAAAAACAAATGACTCTTATAAACTGATTCAGAAACCAGACAGAATCAATCTAATGAATCACTTCATCCATCCATCATCAGGCTTATAAACGTGAAAACCTTTACACTTTGCTCCAAACTGCACCGATGCTTTGTGATTCAACGGTTCATAATTCATAGTTTGTCCTGATAAGCTTTTCTTGCATTTCTACTTTAAAAAGAAATTCTGCACCATGTTTTCCACCTCTTTTCAAATTCAGAAACTGAGTTGGAGTTTCAAACCACAGTCTTCAGCATGAGAGAGAACGAGTGAAGCTGACTTTACAGCAGCGCTTTACATCATCTCTGAACATCGTTCTTATCTCATTAACGTTCCTCTCCTCATTGTGATTGTGGCGTGAGTGTTTCTTTTGGCTGAACTCCAGTTCAAACAGCTCAGTCTGCAAGACGACACTAAACAAACACACAAAGGTCCCGCTGGTGACATCAGGGTCCTGTACAGAAACACTCAGAGATCAGCCTTTACATGTATCTCTTACAGCAGCCTACTTCAACACAGAGAATCAGAAGCACAAGAGCTGATTATAGGCCTCACTGTGTTTATACAATTCAGTTTTCAAGAGAATATTTCCTAAATCATCCACAATTAATGTCTTTATGCAATTCAGTTTTCAAGAGAACATTTCCAAAATCATCCACAATTAATGTCTTTATGCAATTCAGTTTTCAAGAGAACATTTCCAAAATCATCCACAATTAATGTCTTTATGCAATTCAGTTTTCAAGAGAATATTTCCAAAATCATCCACAATTAATGTCTTTATGCAATTCAGTTTTCAAGAGAATATTTCCAAAATTATCCACAATTAATGCCTTTATGCAATTCAGTTTTCAAGAGAATATTTCCAAAATCATCCACAATTAATGTCTTTATACAATTCAGTTTTCAAGAGAACATTTCCAAAATCATCCACAATTAATGTCTTTATGCAATTCAGTTTTCAAGAGAATATTTCCAAAATCATCCACAATTAATGTCTTTATACAATTCAGTTTTCAAGAGAACATTTCCAAAATCATCCACAATTAATGTCTTTATACAATTCAGTTTTCAAGAGAATATTTCCAAAATCATCCACAATTAATGCCTTTATACAATTCAGTTTTCAAGAGAACATTTCCAAAATCATCCACAATTAATGTCTTTATGCAATTCAGTTTTCAAGAGAATATTTCCAAAATCATCCACAATTAATGTCTTTATACAATTCAGTTTTCAAGAGAATATTTCCAAAATCATCCACAATTAATGTCTTTATACAATTCAGTTTTAGGACATTTCCAATCTATACTATATCCACAATTAATGCCTTTATGCAATTCAGTTTTCAAGAGAATATCTTCAAAATCATCCACAATTAATGTCTTTATGCAATTCAGTTTTCAAGAGAACATTTCCAAAAGTTTCATCAATTTATGCATTAACATCCACTTTCAAGTCCCAGCAATCCTGATGATATTTCCAAAATTATCCACAATTAATGTCTTATGGAATATCTTGTTTTCATAAAGAGAATATTTCCAAAATCATCCACAATTAATGTCTTTATACAATATGTTTCAAGAGAACATTTCCTAAATCATCCACAATTAATGTCTTTATGCAATTCTTCAGAATATCAGAATTTATCCAAATTAATGTCTTTATACAATTCAGTTTTCAAGAGAACATTTCCAAAATCATCCACAATTAATGTCTTTATAAATTCAGTTTCAAGAGAAGACCAAAATCATCTGTTCCAATTAATGTCTTCATCATGTCAATTCAGTTTTCAAGAGAATATTTCTGTAAAATTATCCACAATGCAAAATACAGTGCCTTCAAGAGAATATTTCCAAAATCATCCACAATTAATGTCTTTATACAATTCAGTTTTCAAGAGACATGTTGACGTCCCAATGTAGTGAATGAGACGCCTGCTGGCAATTCAGTTTTCAAGAGAATATTCTCCAAATTTATCCAAAAATTAATGTCTTTATACAAGAGAGTTTTCAAGAGAACATTTCCAAAATTATACAGTGCATGTCTTTGATTTTAGCAATTCAGTTTTCAAGAGAATATTTCACAAATTTATCCAAAATTAATGTCTTTATACAATTCACAGTTTTCAAGAGAACATTTCCAAAATTATCCACAATTAATGCCTTTATGCAATTCCAGTTTTCAAGAGAACATTTCACCCAAAATCATCCACAATTAACTGTCTTTATACAATTCAGTTTTCAAGAGAACATTTCTTTCTTCTGCTTAATGCCACAAAATGAAATCATTTTCAAGAACATTTCAAAATCAAACAGTTAATGTCTTTATGCAATTGTTTTCAAGAGAATATTTCCAAAATAATGATCACAATTAATGTCTTTATGCAATTCAGTTTTCAAAGAACATTTCCAATCATCCACAATTAATGTCTTTATGGCATCAGTTTTCAAGCACATTGAATATTTCCAAAATGATCCACAATTAATGCCTTTATGCAATTCAGTTTTCAAGCAGCATTTCAAAATTATCCTGAACTACATGAGAGTCTTTATGCAATTCAGTTTTTGGGATGGTTGATCCAAGATATCTTACAATTAATGTCTTTATATCAGTTTTCAAGAGAATAATTTCAAAATCATCCACAATTAATGTCTTTATGCAATTCAAGTTTTCAAGAACATTTCCTAAATCATCCACAATTCTAATGTCTTTATGCACATCAGTTTTCAAGAGAATATTTCCAAAATCATCCACAATTAATGTCTTTATGCAATTCAGTTTTCAAGAGAATATTTCCAAAATCATCCACAATTAATGCCTTTATGCAATACTAGTTTTCAAGAGAACATTTCCAAATTATCCACAATTAATGCCTGTATGCAATTCAGTTTTCAAGAGAATATTTCCAGACATCCACAAAAATTAATGCCTTTATAATGACAAAGAATATTTCAAATTATCCGAAATTAATGTCTTTATACAATTCAGTTTTCAAGAGAATATTTCCAAAAGTATCCACAATTAATGTCTTTATACAATTCAGTTTCAAGAGAACATTTCCAAAATCATCCACAATTAATGCCTTTATGCAATCTGAGTTTTCAAGAGAATATTTCCAAAATTATCCAGAAATGTAGATGCAAATTCAGTTTTCAAGATAATATTTCCAAAATCATCCACAATTAATGTCTTTATGCAATTCAGTTTTCAAGAGAACATTTCCAAAATCATCCACAATTAATGTCTTTATGCAATTCAGTTTTCAAGAGAACATTTCCAAAATCATCCACAATTAATGTCTTTATGCAATTCAGTTTTCAAGAGAACATTTCCAAAATCATCCACAATTAATGTCTTTATGCACATCAGTTTTCAAGAGAATATTTCCAAAATTATCCAAAATTAATGAAATTTTTCACTCAAAAACTGAGGTGCATAAGCTCAGATCAATGAGGTCTATGATCAATCAGTTCCAAATAATAAATACAAAACCTGTCCAAACTGAAAGAAAACAAAAATATAGAATCCAATTTCTAATGATGATATACCATAACGAGATATTTACAAGTAATTTTTAAATAAACCAGGAACACCAAATTCGATGGATTTTAGGACTTTTAAGGCTTAATATAAACTATTGGTCTTATTGTGCACCACTAGTGCACATCATTTCAAACAGAAAATCTTCTCCTTCAAAATCGTTCATCAACATAACTTTCAAGTTCCCTCAAGGCTCAATTCTAGTACGTAACATCCACTTTTCACAGTCCCAGCAATCCTCATGAACCAAATCAAGCTCTGTCCTATTTTTCTTATTGAATATCTTGTTTTGCTCAGAAATGCATCAGATTGCAGAAGTAAAAAGACTTGAATATGTTTCATGTTGATCTTAAAATGCTCTTGATGTAAAGGATGAGGTTCTTCAGATCAATTTTCTTTCTTATTTACAATTTTTTATGTTCTATGCATATTCACGGAGAGAAAAATCAAAGCTATAAGATTTAAGAATATCAGAATGATGATTCTATAAGTGTCTCCATATATAGAACCCAAGACAGGAAAAAAACTTTTTCTGTTCCAACTGAAGCCTTCATCATGTCAAAACTTTAAAACTCACGCATGCTCTTCTGTAAAAGTGCTACAGCATGCAAAATACAAAGTGCCAGTCAATGAGAAAGAGCAGAACAGAGAGAGAGATGTCCTTCATACACGTTCCCTTTGAGCAGGACATGTTGACGTCCCAGGGTGGGATGTAGTGAATGAGACGCCCCCTGCTGGCTGGTCAGTGATGGATCACCTGTGCTCCACTGAGCACACCTGTGTATCAAGAACCTGTGAGCTGCACTGTGAGAGAGAGAGAGAGAGAGAGAGAGAGAGAGAGAGAGAGAGAGAGAGAGAGAGAGAGAGAGAGAGAGAGAGAGATAGAGAGAGAGACGAAGGCTCAGCTCAGGTATGTGATGTGCAGATGAGACCAATCCTCCAAAATGCCAGCTGTCATGTATGTGCGTTTAATCCCACAGAGGGTCTCTAATGAAGGGTGAACACGAAACCACATGATTCATCACATCACAGGCCTCCCATGTCACATGACGGATCCACAGCTACATCGAGAGTTTCCAGAAAAATCTGGAATCCTAAACAATTTTTCATCCAGTTTGACGACAGATCACCCAAATGAATAACTTACTCTCTGTCATGTGGTTCCAAACCTGTATGAGTTTCTTTCTTCTGCTTAACATAAAGTGAAATATTTTGAAGAATATTGGTAACCAAACAGTTGATGGTAGCCATTGACTTCCAAGTATAACATTTCTTCTTGATATAAATAATGACAGAATTATCATCTTTAGGTCAACTGTGCCTTTAATGTCAACATTTTAACAGTGATTTACTTTGATATAGATGGCGTGAAAATATAAATATTATTATTGCAAATTGAATACAAGAATGTTAATATGAAAATTAAGCACACAATCTGGAAGCAGCACACGTGCTGAACTACATGAGAGGTTGACTGAGACTGATTTTTTGGGATGGTTGATGGAGATATCTTAGAGATGACAGTGACCAATGGCCGATATAAAGCCAATAATATCACACCAGTTAAAGAAAGTAAAAACACATGCACAAGAAATTTGTACATGTGTCAATTTGTCAATTGTAAATTTTCCTTTAGTTATAATAGAGAATCAAATGCTGTAATGCGTTTTGTTTAAATAATTTGTACTCTCCTTGTTTGCCAGTTTTGTCTAATTATTTACACTAGTTAAACAGAGACAGTAAACTAATGGAGATTGACATTCTCTGTGCTGTTAAAACACAAGTCCTGCTTCTGACATATCAGACACACAAAAACCCTTATTGGCTCCTGCAGATAATGACAAACAATGGGCGATAATATCAAATGTTTGCCGATATATCGGCTTTGGGAATTCATATATCGGCCGATCACTAACCTTCATACCTTCAGAAATCTACTGACTGCTGACTATCTACACACAGAAGAATTGATCAGGGGTTTTGGCAGGAGGTCCGGTGGGCTTGCTGGACATCTGAGACGGATCCAGCAGCATATGCCCATTGAGAGGAGCCAGAACCACGCAGAGAACGTCACGTGACCTTTAGACCAGGCCAGGTCACATGCTCAGCTCTGCTGCTCAAACACATCATGACATCATCTCTCCAGAATCAACACCATCCATTTGCTTTTTAAAATGCACACAGACCCCATATGCCAAGCACTGATGTCTGTTCTCTGCTTTTCAATAGTAAGACTGAGCAAAATATATGCATTTTTTCATAGTTTAAGTCATGTTTACTTGCATCACTCTATTAAAAAGCCATCCCCGTTTTTGTTCCTCTGTTTCCTTTGAAAGGAACCTGAGGTTGTACATATCAGATTTGTTTAATATATAAAACTATATTCTTACAGATTATATTCTAACAAATCATTCTAGAATGAGTCATTATTTCCAAATATAGTAGTATTTTACTGGACTGTATTTTACTATAGTCGCATTTTACTGGACAGAAAGTGGAGATGCCCTTTAAAACAAGCTAAGTATTTTCAGATCTCACACACACACACACACACACACACACACACACACACACACACACACACACACACACACACACACACACACACACACACACACACACACACACACACACACACACGACAGATTTCAAATTGAGATAGTTGTGCTATAACATTATTGTTATTAAATACTTGATTTTTATATTTTATACTACAGCAGTATATTTCTTAATTAATTTAACATTTTTATTTAACACTAATTAATATTTGAAGTTAATATTACAATAAATATATATTAACAATTAAGCTAATATTATTTCATTTTACTTAATAATACAAAATAAAAATAAATTCCTAAAAGGATGATTCACACACAATTTTCTTTTCTTATTTACAATTTTTTTATGTTCTATGCATATTCACAAAATCACCCTAATCATTCTAGATTTGAAATGCATTGCATATCTGCTTCTTTTAGGAGTGCGCTAGCATATTAGCCTAACACACTTGAATAAAAGCCAGAAAATGTGATTTCAGGTGGTCCATAGTACATTAATTTGTCCTGCTGTGCAACTGCTCTATTAAATATGTTGAAGGCCACACTTGAATGATTGGTCACGCACTGGATAAAGCTCACTCTCACAGTCCGTGATGGATCACCTGCTCCACGGTCACACCTGTGTACGCCGTGAGCTGCACTGGAGCATGAAGACCCCTGAGACCACCTAAACCTCGGCATCACAGGACCCAACGATCCGTGACTCCAGACACATCCTCACGGACGGCTCGAGGAAGCCCGGGGAAATGAGCCATCCCAAGGCCGAAGGCTCAGCTCAGGTATGTGATGTGGCAGATGAGACCAATCCTCCAAAATGCCGCAGACGTCGTATGAGGGCGTTTAATCCCACAGAGGGTCTCTAATGAAGGGTGAACACGCACAAACTACATGATTCATCACATCACAGGCCTCCACTCCCCACATCAAGCACACCACAGCTACATCTTGAAACTTAAACCAGAAAAATCTGGAATGAAATGCAATTATTTCCATCCAGTTTGACTGAGTTCGATGCAACTAAATGTGTATTCCACCACTGGTAGTTGTTGAGTTGAAATCGCAGGTCAGTGCGATCTGAAGAGTCTTCACACCTTTAAGGAAATCGTTTAATGACGTGTTAAGGGTGCTGTAAAACAGGGTTCAAAGTAGGGTTCAGAGACTCATGAAACATTTCAGTGAAAAAAGTAGTAAAACTTTAGACACTGTGTACTCCGTTCTATTTGTACATGTTTTACATGCTGTTTTAAATGTGATATCATAATTTGATATAGATGGTGATATAATATAAATATTATTATTGCAAATATTATTTGTCATTGTTGTTGTTGTTTTATTATACAATATGAAATAGGACAATAGGAAATAAAAATGATATTTTACCCTACATTGTATGACAATGTAGTCAAATAATTTGTTTTTATGAATGAAATAAATAGTATGATTTCAATTATGGAGTCTAGTTGTGCTATACAATTATTTTTATTTATACTACTAACATTTTTAAATAAATATTTGAGCTTTTATTTTACACTACAACAATATTGTTGAATATTTTGATTTAATAATCACAATAAAAAAAGACTAATACATAATTTTTTACAGAATATGACACTGACTGTTCTATAAGAAGGAGAAGATCAAAATATATTAAATCAAAATTCAACCCCTATTTTTATATTTAAAATAATTAGCTTTGATCATTTATGGAATAAATAAAGAATAAAAATGCATTAAGAATGAAATAAATAAGATCTGTTATGATTTAATGTTGACTCTTCGCTTACAAGTGGAAGAAAGGACTTTTACTTCTCAGAAATGTGAATTTATAACGCTTCTTTGAAACACACCACCTTGAATATTTATAATTAAAACCAAGAGCCAGTGCAAAAATAGGCATCATTTCTTCATGAAAGATCCCACAGAAGCATCACTGAAGCTCACACAGACGTTTAGGACAGAGGCAGGAAAAACAAAGTCAAATTCTCATCCATTTTCTCCACAAATAAAGTGTTTTTTATAAGTAATGTGTAAACCTACCATGAGATCATTGATTGTTCAGCTACAAATCAATGTGATTTAATCTTCATTTCTACAAAAACAAGTCTAATTGCCAAATTCCTCAACGGAAAGTAAGTCCTATAATCCTCTGAGCCACAATCCAAAGTTACTAAATATATGAATATATTACAATATGTTGCTGTTTTAATCTCATAATCAATGACTTGACATCAATATTCATCCATTTCTAATTCAGTTTTACAAGTCAATGGCATTCATGTAGCTCAATCATGGTACCAGCAACAACAAGAACATGGGTTTGATTCCCAAGTAATGCATGAACTTATTAAATATAAACCTTGAGTGCAATAGAATTCAGTTTGGATAAAAACACGTTCCAAATGCTACTGAAGCAAATAGCACATTCCAACAATATGCAAACAGCTTTTTTGTTGTTGTTGTCTTGTTTCCCATTTTTTCCAAATTCCAGATATGTTTAAACTTCAAGCTGAAGTATTATAGTTTACACCTATTCATTTAGCAGCTGAAATATGGTGATTCATCTCAGATCTGGCTTGCTTTGAGTCTTTGAATTCCCTGTGGAGAAAATGAAGGAGAAAAGCAGGGCTGTTGAAGCGGTGGACGGCCACTGTTGAGCTTTATTGAGAACAGAATCTCATATTGAGAGGGTGACAGGTTCTGGATGGGGTCAGAGTTTAAACGTTTGACTGCTCTCTTTCTCTCTCATGCGTGTTCAACCTACATGTGTGTAACTGTCTGTCACTGCGCAGGATCTGTCTCTCTCTTCTCCTCTCCGTCTGTCTTTCATTAACCCCCCACACCCTCAACACTCAGTTTTTTCCAGGGTGTCTCTTGCTTTCTCTCTCTCAACGGACCAGTGGCGTATGAACAGCTGCCGGTTCGCCTGAAACTCTCTCTGGCCGTCATGCGTTCGTTCGCCAGCAGATACTCAATCCCATTCAGCTGTTTTCAGCTCTACACGATCCGTTTCTGAGCGCTTGCTCTCTCGGACCGTTATACTGTACGCCTGAAACTCTTTTAAAAATATAACACGAGGGGACAGAATTAATGCTAATTCAGAACGCATTTTACCACTGTATTGTGACAAATATGATTAAACAGAGAGAAAGTGGATGAGCAGAACGTGAAACGTCTAAGCTTAGATTCACAAAACCTCTGTTCTAAAGGTTTGACAAGCCACACACTCTTAAAGGAACAGTTCACCCAAAAAATAAAGATCCAGATGATCATTAGAGACACAAACTGATCTGAAGGACCTCATTTTACCCATTTTACCTCCATTATGTGACATACACTACCATGTAATATTTTGGTTATATTACAAAACAAAACTAAAATGAAATCATTTTTAGATCAATGGGTCCTCTGGTATTCTGCGTTTAGGGAGGGTCGGCTCTGCTGATGAATAACACTGACAACAATGTGCATAAAGGAAGCAAATAGGGTCAATTTAGATTTCCTGTCAACTTTAATAATGCAAAATAACAGATGCTTCTGAACGGCATCTCTGCGACCCTTGTGCATTTAACAACTGATCGTACCCATAAACCCAACAATCTCTGCAGACGCCTGCTCATAAAACCACGCCATTAAAGATTTCCAGTCATTTTCCGCCTCCAGCAGCCTTCATGCAGGACCACATGCTGGACTCTGAAAACAGGCGCGCGGATGCATTCGGCCCTCGTGAGACCGCGGGGAGGCACCTGTTCTGATAAACTCACTCATTAGCCTTTAACGACGGCAGCCAGGTAACCACTTCCTGTCACAGACGCGGCGTGTTTCACACCAGGGGGGGATTGTGGGAAGATGAGTTGCTGTGTTTCTTCTCCAGAGGAAGTGAGTGCATGAAAATCTTAAAGGTACAGTTCATGCAAAAAAAAAGTATTTTCTGTCTTCCGTGAAACTTTTGTTGTCCATGCAATGAATGTGCATGTCAAAAAAGCACCATAGACGTAGTTTATACAACTTATGAACAATATTTCAAGATGTTTGAAGTCATGCGCTATTGGTTTTTACCTGTCATGTGACCAA
>CM050430.1:26060917-26218417 GCA_027564155.1 Gymnocypris eckloni scoliostomus | reverse complement strand
GCTGAACAAATAGGATATAAAATAAACCATAGCAGATCTGCAGGTGGAGCTGGGGAAGGTGGAGGGTTTCAGAGGAACTCGGGTGAATGCTAACCAGTCATTTAAATGTAGCAGTATGCTTATTGGCTGCATATTCAACATGAACCAATCAGCTTGTGTCCGTTTATTTAACGTTATGAATATCATCAGTTACTTTAAGAATCCATCAGCCTGTGCCTCATGAAAGAACTTGGAGTTTTCTTTCAAATATTTTAGTACATTTAGACAATATGAATTTGTGTTCCAAGACACTTTTATTTATTATAATATGCATTAATTGACCTTTAAGCATTATATCATTTTATCATATAGATTATTATTGTGAAGTGTTTTCCAAATTACCTGAAGTTGACACGTGTGTGGTGAGATTTATGACTGGTAAACATTATATCTTCTATAGAAAATACATGTAAAGAGTGAGTTGAAAGGGCAACAAACCACATATTGATCAGTTTGATCCAGAAGCAGTAATTTCATTAAAAGCTGATCATTAATAGAAATGGTCATTATACTGTCTAAACCCAATATATAAAATATACCATTTGATATCAGAAATCATTGAACCAAATGATTCAGATGACTGTTTTGTGGTTTTTGATGGCTTGTCTTGTGGTTGACCTTCTGTGACCTCTCAAGATATCAGTAAAGAAGTACATGAATAACTCTGTTTATACCACAGTTAGCATCGAGTCTTCATGTTCAGTGCATGCAGGTGCAATACTGCACTGAGATTTACTGCAGCACAAGAGCAATAATGCAGGTGTGAAATCACCTCACATCCATGATGAAGCTGTGTATTATTTAAAAGCTGAAACATATAAAGAACTGCACACGCCGGAGAGATCCGAGCACAATAACAACATCAACAGCGTTTGGTTTGCAGCCAGATGAGTGAAACCTCATTTCGAAAGAGCAAAATACTGTGATTTCATCATTCTGTTCTTGCATTGCCCCGATTTCAAAAGAGCAGACAGGAACGGATCCAACTTCAAGAGACAGCAGAAATCTGTCTTTGTCTCAAAGACTGTCCCATAAGCTGGAGAAAAGAAACAGACTTTAACATCGAACCTCCATTTAGACAGAGATTAGCTTGAAAGAATGATTTAATTAAGTATTTATGCATTACTGGGTGTCAGAGTGAAAGAATAAGTCAGAATAATGATATTACTTAATGTATGTCACTGTCCAGCAGGATTATTGTCATGAATTGTTCATGAAAAAAGGTTATTTATAAGGATTTAAATGGATTTCTTCATAGTCAAAAAAGACCAATTAATAACTATAATCAATTAAATGTTAATAAATTACAATAATGATCAAAATTTAATTAATAATTATCAGAAATATGAAAAACATAATATTTCATACATATACATAAATATATACCAGTGTTATTTTAGTATAATTTAAAATAATATTAGTTTTGTTAAAACTGAATCATTTTTTGTTTTTAACTGTAGTTTTAGCATTTTCTCCATCATTTTATTATTATTTTGTTGTGTTTTTGTCATTTTTATTTGTCCATATATTTTACAAATTTTCTTCAGTTTTAGTTTGTTATTTTAGTATTTTATTTTAAGTTAAACTATATGGAAATGAGACATGTTGCATGAGCACCAGATTACATAAAATAATTTGTTTGACATATTTCACTTAAAGTTTACATTTATATATATATAGAAGTACAAAGTAAAATATAATATTTAACTGTAGCCACCATTATTTTCCAGCACTGCCTTAACCCTCTTGGGCATGGAGTTCACCAGAGCTTCACAGGTTGCCACTGGAGTCCTCTTCCACTCCTCCATGATGACATCACAGAGCTGGTGGATGTTAGAGACCTTGCGCTCCTCCATCTTCTGTTTGAGGATGCCCCACAGATGCTCAATAGGGTTTAGGTCTGGAGACATGTTTGGCCAGTCCATCACCTTTACCCTCAGCTTCTTTAGCAAGGCAGTGGTCGTTATGTTGGAATACTGCCCTGTGGCCCAGTCTTAAGGGAGGGGATCCTGCTCTGCTTCAGTGTGTCACAGTACATGTTGGTTCATGGTTCCCTCAATGAACTGTAGCTCCCCAGTGCCGGCAGCACTCATGCAGCCCCAGACCATGACACTCCCACCACCATGCTTGACTGTAGGCAAGACACACTTGTCTTTGTACTCCTCACCTGGTTGCCCCCACACACGCTTGACACCATTTGAACCAAATAAGTTTATCTTGGTCAGATCATAGGACATGGTTTCTTAGTCTTCTTGTCTTCAGCAAACTGTTTGCAGGACGACACGCATACAGACCAATTTGATGCATTGTGCGGCGTATGGTCTGAGCACTAACAGGCTGACCCCCCCCTCCCCCTTCAACCTCTGCAGCAATACTGGCAGCACTCATACGTCTATTTCCCAAACACAACCTCTGGATATGATGCTGAGCACATGCACTCAACTTTTGGTCGACCATGTTGGTCGGCCATATTTAGGGAAATGCCTGTAACAGCCAATAGTAAAATCCTCCAAGTCATTACTTACTCATATGTTACTGAGGAACACAAAAGGACCCAAAGGAATAATTTAGAGGCCTGGGATTGTCCCGTCCCGTCCTGGGGTCAATGTTCCAGCTTCAGGTGTGAAACAGACTCCAGATGAGCTCCTGTGATAAAGTAGAGTCCGTGTTCATCCTACATGTCCAATAAACTTCACTGCATGCTTTCACCTGTGCCATCCATTCACTGCGGTGGAAAAAAACAAGAAATGCTTTATGACCGATTACCTGTGGTGTCTCCATTTCACCTGATGAAGTAATCCTTCAGTTCTGCTATCGAAGAAGGGGTCTGGTTCTCATATCTCCAGGTACAGACCTCAGCAGGGGTGATCGGGTCCAAACTATCAGAACAGACTTTATAGTCCCAGACAACAGGGTTTCTAGTTTCTAGAACGCCTTTGAAAGATCATATTGCTCATTCAGCATGTCATTTTTGAAAGTTTGCAAAACCCTTTTGTATCCACAATAATTCTCAGAGAAAAGGCGATGTATGGGTTTACGCGGTTCGCTCTGATTCTAGGTCAGTATTTTTGCTTTAGTAATCAACATCCCTCTTTGATTAATCACGACTCTTCATCCAAGGCCAGAAGAAGTTTCTCAAGAGCAATATTCATCCATCCATCCAGACGAAATATATTCAATTTCCTGTTATTTAGGACTGTGCTTTTAGGATTCTGTCATTTTTATTAGCATCAAACTCAAAGCCCAGAATACTGAGAAAAGCCCTCTTGCAAAAACACATCAATATTCATCATGACATTAGGAAAAGACTCTAAATGTATCTGCTCTGAGATTTGTGCTTAAGGTTTAACGGGAAAATAAGAATGCATAAAACATGTTTGTTTTTAAGCACAAAGCTGAATTGTCAACACTGGCATGTAAATGGAGACTCTTGGGGGCCGTTCCAGCAGGAAACGTTCTTGCGTTTTGTCTGCACTGTTTTCTGTACCCATACATCAGATGGATCTCTTTGGCCATTGCATTGCAGTTCATCTTATGAACTAGGGAAACAAAATTAAATAGAATAAAAAAAATTTTGTACTAACCTTGTAAAAAAATTACTTGATAAAATACTTTATCTTGACTAAACTTAAATACTTAAACTTGACTGAAATAACTAAAACTTAAATTAAAATGAATAAAAATAGTCATATTAAAAGATAATAATGTCAAAACACAGTAAAAATACCAAAACATGACAAAATGAAAATGAATTCAGTATATTATAGTAAAAACTGCCAAATAACACTGGCGTGAATGTTTGCTTTATAAGATGCTGAGTCAACTTAAAAACATTTTCCCAAAATGCAGCGATTTTTGAGTTTATGCAAAGTTAATAATTATTGTTAATTAAAATGTAAATTAATAACATTATAAATACAAATAAAAAAGATGAAATATTTTAGGCTATAAAATATAATACAATATAAAATATCAGGGGGACTTTAAGCAATTATAGATTTACTATTTACAATATATATAATTTATAATATTTTAGATGAAACCGGTTCAGTTTACAAATAAAATTTGTGAATTTCAGGCATAAAACATTTACATTATAGCTATTTACCTGAATAGCGTCTTCTAAAATACTAGCGCACCTTTGAGTAACCTGTAAATGCAAATAGAGCACACACAGACAATAGTATTGTACCGAAGGCTTTAGATATGAAAATACAGTGCACTCACATTACTTAGGAATGGAAGAAACTGCTACGCATGCATTACTTTTTGATGTTTCCTCATTCAAGAAATAAAAGCTGTTACTTACTTGAATGACGGAAATGGTGATACAAATATGGCCGCTGAGTCAAATGACTTGCCTTACAGGGATCATTTGTCCTTGGTTGAGCATTTGCACTTACATTTCTTTAGGCCTAAAATGCATCATCTTATCATATACAAACACAGACAAAGCTACATTACTCCACTCCACATCTTCTGGTCCAATGTTTTGATTTTAAAATGTAATAGTACCAAACACAATAACAGGACATAATATAAAGTCTATCCAAACAAGTTTTACTTCAAGGCTTGAGTTTATAACTCGACTGTTGCACAGTCATGTCTCATCGAAGCAGGCACATGTGGGAGAGAAGACAAAAGCCTCTTTCACCTCGGCTCCATTAGTGATGCATTCCTATTCAGACGAGGTCAAATTCCTTTAGCTCCCGGCTAATGGCTCGGAGAGACACGGACAGAGGAAGGCTACTGATGTCACAATGAGCCCGCAGAGCCTATGACTTCACGTCTGAGAGCGAGATCAGGTCCTTCGTGTTATAAGAATGTCTTTTAACGATGAGGACCAGAGCCATAATGACGTGTCTCTTACATAATATAATCTGACAGGGACAGAGGCACAGAAAGGGCAAACAATCATCTATATGACATCTCTAAGAAGCCAAAAGACTCTCCTGATGTCCTGTGTTTGCCATGTGATACTGTCGAGAATCTGTAGGAGTGAAACATGCATGTTTCCGTAAAAATATGTATCAATCATATCAATATATTAGGATAATGTGATGCTGAAGACTGGAGTAATGATGATGAAAATTCAGTTTTGTATAACAGGAATAAATGACATGTTACAATGTATTCAAATGGAAAAGTTATTTTAAACTGTATTTTTGAGCAAATAAATGCAGCCTAGCTGAACATAAGAGACTTAACATTAAAAAACAGAATTATTCCAAACTTGTAACCAGTAATGTAAGTATAGAGAGAGAAGATGTAATCCAGAGCCAAAGAAATGAGGCTGCAGTCCATGTTTAAGGCACATTGGAACTATTCCATAACATGTATAACTAATGTCAGGTCATATTTTTCAAGGGCCGGCATGAGAACTGTGGAGTGAGAAGAAACACGAGTCCAAGGCGGTGTCAGTGATTTCCTCCCCTCTGCAAAATCTGCTCCAGAAGTTTCTGCAAAAATAATAATTCATAAATAAAAAGCCTTTGGTCAGTTTTATTCCAAACGTCCATCATTTGTGGTCAGCAAGATTTGGACACACCAAATATTTTTGTTGAAACACATCATAAATAATACTAGAAGTCTAGGTGATTATTTTATCCCATATGGTGCTTTAAAGAACAAATTATATACAGACAAAACTATCATTGTAGCTTTAAGGAAGAGATTGAAAAGTATCTTTTTAAACATCGACTGTTTCACATGAGTGTTGAAAGGTTCAGTTTGCAAGAAACTCTCTATGGCACGTTCCAAGACTTTCTCTTCTGTAACATATGTGACCCAGCACCACAAAACCAGTCATACGTGTCCATTTCTCAAAATTGTGATTTAGGACAATATTTGGCCGAGATACAACTATTTGAAAATCTGGAATCTGAGGGTGCAAAAAAAAAATTCTAAATATTGAGAAAATCTCCTTTAAAGTTTTTCAAATAAAGTTCTTAGCAATGCATATTACTAATCAGAAATTACGTTTGAATATATTTATGGTAAGAAATGTACAAATATCTTCATGGAACATGATCTTTACTAAATGTCCTAATGATTTTTGCATAAAATAAAATGAATAATTTTGACCCCAGCGACTTCAGACTGGTTTTGTGCTCCAGGGACACATATGTGTTAAACGGTTCAAAAATGTACATTTGCTTTGTTGGAATGGAAAAAAAATTATATATTAAATGTTGATTTGTGATTTGATATATTTAAAACTAGAAAAAGTTAAATGTCAAAAAAGCATCCATCCAAAAATGTTATAAAATTTGAAACCTATGATTACATATTTTGAAAAGATGAAGACCCTACCTTCCAACTAATTAATAGGACTACAGTTTTAGAAAGGCCATCTGACTTTAATATACTTGGTTATGTCGTGCTTGTATATCTACACAGAAAGATTATTGGAGTGAACACTTTTACTTTCTGTGAACACATTTACTTTGTTAACAAAATTGACTTTGATATATCTGTTTGATAACAAAATATTTAAATGTATCCTGCTATTTTGCATAGTAAGCAAACACTGTTAATATTGTTAATCATGTATTCATATAATAATTATTTTGGTTGGTTGTATATATTTAATCTTTTTCCACTTTCTGTTAATTTAAGGTTGTGGAACAGGGTGGGGAAAGAAAATACATAGTTATGTAATTGTTTGAACTTTTTGTCTGAAAAATTAAAGAAGTCATATCATGATGCTTTTTTAAATATCATTATTTTGTGTATTTGGTGTAACAGAATATATTCAAAAAACACATTATTTTTCTAATATTGTACATTATTGTAGTTCCTCTATGCCCCGCCTCTCAAACGCTTCGTTTTCTACAAAGCCCCGCCTTCCGACAAGCACCGTCTGCTCTGATTGGCCGAACATCACAAGCACAGTCTGCTCTGATTGGCCGAACATCACAAGCACAGTCTGCTCTGATTGGCCGAACACCACAAGCACGAGTCGGAAATGTAACGTCTCTTTCCATAATCGCGAGTTTCAACTTTCAAAACTAAAGTAAAGTTTTACCATCAGCAGTTCGAGCCCGAGAGGGGAACAGAGCCGAGTGACAGACACAGTGATGAAGCTGACGGCACCCATTCACTGCAGAGGATCCATTGATGACCAAATGCTACATTTCTACTAATCTGTTCCCATGAAGAAACAAACTCATGGCCTGAGGGAGAGCACATTTTCCAAATGCACTTGATCAAGGATGGGATATGATTTTCCAGGATGTGAGATGAATGTTCATCTCAACAGACGTATGTTGAAGAATCACCCATTAAAAGAGAGGGAGAAACAGAGAGGAGATTTTGGAAGAATGTCCAGCCTCATGACAGACACACACATTTACTGGCTGGCAATGATTTCATTGTCTATATTGAATGTGTGTGTGTGTGTGTTATCATGTGCATGTGCAATGGTTTCACTGGCAGTGGATGGGTGTTCATTCCTGTGAACAGTAGCTCTATACACACACACACACACAGCACAATGAAGCTCTTTACAGCGCTGCCAACCAGAGAGCATACAAAACACACACACGTTTGCACACAGAATATTTTCCTATTATTCATCTCTCACATGCACACACACCACCACCAACATTATCATCAATAACTGAATGTATCAGTACATAATGATGCTAGAACATGAACTACTATATGAATAAAGGATGAAACTTTAGCCGTGTTCAGAAGAGTGTACTATCAAAACTAATCTTATGATGAAACTGATAAAAGAGTTGCCAGATGACAAAAATACATGTTCATTTCTGTGCATATATGAGTACGTTGGAGCAAGTCAAGTCTCAGTTCCAGATAGTCTCTGGTGATTTTATGAGCAACCAACAATGATATTCTGGCCTATAGTGACACCTGGTGTCAGAAAGTATGACATGTACACTGCTTGAGGTCCCTGTACCATTCTAATGTAAAATATATATTTTATATATAACATTTTAAATATAAAGTAACATTATATACACAATACAAATATATTGTTTTAACAATGGGGTGTATCAGTATTTATCAGATTTTATTAATTGTTGTTCTGTTTTTGTTTTTTTACTTCAAAGAATATATTGTTATTACAGTACCATGATATTCATAATCAGAATGCCAGGTATGTTTACACATACAATGAATTTGTTTTAGTGACCGAAGCTCCACAGTGTGACACTGCACTAAACTAAGTTATATTTATTAAATATTAAGCAGTCAAACTCGGAATCGAGTATTGGAAATCATCTATGAGCTATAACATAACACACACACACACACACACACACACACACACACACACACACGCACGCACGCACGCACGCACACCTAGCTGTTTCATCTCTGGTATGATTCACCGTAATCTAATGCCCACAGGTTTTAATTAACCCCAGGATGTCGTCAGAAAATCAGACTTTAATGCGATGTCAGTAGAAGTCTGACACAGCTCACCCCTCTCAGCATAATTACACACGCCACACACAGGTCAGTCTCCCAGTAATGCTCACAACACTAGATTCTGACCCTGACGGATTTGGGCTTCAGGTCTGCTCTTGAGCCTTCAGAAATCTGAGAGACTTTCAAAAGAGTGTCAGGCCATTGTGTGTGGAGAACACGGTTCATAACCAAACAACATAAACTGCCGTTTCCCAAACTGAGGTGCATCAGCTGATGAAAAGATAACAATTGAACCACAAAAATATAAAATACCACTTAAAATCATTTAAAACGTAATAAGTGAATAATGAAATGTAATAACATTATTGTATTACTTCTTTATTATTTTAGTACTTCCAGGAAATATTTTAGGTCAAAGTGGTTTAGCTGACAGAAAAGTTTGGGATCTATCATCTAGTCAAGTACATTCAAAGCTTTTGTCCAAACCAGCATCAACTGAGACAAACATAAAACAATTCTTTTATTGGTTTCTATCATTTTTTTGTTGATACTGTTTCTATTATCATTAACAAAAAATTATGTTAAAAATAAAGCTGAAAGTTGATATATATACCAATTCATGAATTAATTAATGTGTTTATTTATTTTACAGATTGCTCTAAACAGACCAACTTTTTATTACAAATGAATCAAAACTGAAATGCAACTAAAACTGAAATAAAAATAAGTTAAACCTATTATTCAAAATGTAAAAAATTACATATTTGCTTTCATTTAAAAACAAATAACAAAAATACACTTTACTTTAAGTTGAAAACTAAAATATAAAAAGGCTAATTCAAAATGTTAATAAGAATTATAATAGTATATAAGTAATATTAAAATAACATTGCTGTGCCCCCATTGCTAACTCTCATTGGGCTAAAATCTATATTTTAAATATATATCTATATACTACATGTATATTGTGATTGACTGTGTGCACCAGGCGTAAGGATTTTGTCATCTCACTAAGTATGAACAGCAATAACAGTGATGCCTGACACGGCAAATAATAAGATAAATGCTTGTCAAAGGCATCATTCTGAGCAGAGCTGATGGTTAGCAGTTGGTGTGATGTGTGTGAATGTGAAGACAGGCCTAGAAATGTGTGTTTTCTGACTGAAAATGTGTTGAATATCACACTCCGCTCTCTGCGTCAGGGACTAGTCTATATTTAGAGCGAGTAAGAGGGGTTTAGGAACAAAATACATCAGCCAAAATCAATTCCCACTGCTTAAGGGGCGGAACGGGTTTAGAGAAGGTGTCCTCCTCTGGTCCGATTGAATTAGGGGAATTTTCTTAAGATAACTGATCACGGCGTATTGGTAAAGCTTCACTTTCAGGATTAATGCTGAGAATTAGTCTCATTTGTTGAACCAGGTAATGGTGACACAAATGCAATCCCTCCCGCCGGTGCTGTAATGATTACTGATCCGAGATCAGTCTTCACTACTAACTCCTCTAAACTGCTCTCAGATCAGTCCTACGTGTCTGCAAACAATACATCTACCTTTTTAAAGAGCTCTGCCCGCAGCCTGTTGGTCCGAGATGCCAGTTTTCTTTTCTCCTCTTCTTTTTTGCTCTTTTCTTCCTCTCTCCTCTTCCTCACCTCAGGCAGCTGGTTATAACTCCTGTCAACCAAAGCTCATAATTAGCATGCGTGACATACCTGCATTGACTCAGAGCAAATGGAACTGAGTGTTACAGTGTTGCAGAAGAAAGTGGCGCCTGTGCATGCAAAAGTCACTGTAATGAGCCAGTGTTGCTAGCCTGGTTGTTCTAGGTGCATGCAGAATATTTTTTTCCTCTGGGTGTTGTTTGTTCTTTTTTCTATGAGTGGTTTTCTTCCTCTCTTCTTCCTCACCTCACAGGAGGTTGCTAACTCCTGATGCTCAGAAAAGTGTTCTAGTGTTGCTTGTTAGGATGTTCAGTGGTTCAAAGTAGTGCAGAATAGAGGTCCTCTGGACATTGCTAGGGTGTTGTTGGGTTGTTCTGTGTGGTTGCTAGGGTATTTCGGGTGGTATCAGAATATTTTTGAGGACTTCTGGGTGTTGCTAGGGTGTTGTTGGTGTGTTGTGTGGTTGCTAGGGTGTTTTTAGTTGTTTTCAGAATGTCTTTGGGGTGTTCTGGGTATTTTGGGTGGCTATGGTGTTTTGAGTGGTTTTCAGAATGTTTGTTGGGTCTTCTGGGGGTTGCTAGGGTGTTCTGTGTGGTTGCTAGGGTGTTTTGAGTGGTTTCAGTATACTTTTGAGGTCTTCTGGGTGTTGCTAGGGTGTTCTGTGTGGTTGCTAGGGTGTTTTGAGTTGTTTTCAGAAGTATTTTGGGGTATTTTGGGTGGTTGCTATGGTGTTTCGGGTGATTTTCAGAATGTTTTGGGGTCTTCTGGGTGATTTCAAGGGTATTTTTGTGTGCTCTGGTTTTTTACTCAGTTTTTGGTTTCTGAGTTGTTTTTCAGTTTGGGTCTTTTCTGGTGTCTCTGTGGTGGTTGCTAGGGTGTTTTGTTTCTCGAGTGTTTTCAGTATTTTGGGGTGTTGGGTATTTGTGTGTTGCTAGGGTGTTTTGAGTTGTGGATTTTGGGGTCTTCTGGGTGCTTGGTTGGGTGATTTTGTGTGTTCTTTTTTTCTGGTGGTTTTTCAGGTGGCATTTCTAGTGTACTCTTTGATGCTTGTCTTTGATTAGGCTTTCAACAAAAAGAAAAAGAATATCATATTTCTGTTGATCTTTTGTGAGATCAGAATACATCAGAGTCAGAATTAAGAACATTACACCGTTATCTGGATCATACATCACCGTGATCATTATTAGTCACAATCAGTCTCTGTGGCATTCTGTTTCAATAAATCCTTCCGTGCAACAGGAATAAAGGGCTCACGTTAATTTTCCGCACAGTGACAGCTGTTCTTTAAGCTGTACACACAGCAAGAACACAGTCTAATTTGATTATCATTCAGCACCATGTACACAGCCATGTGGCAAAACTCTGCGGCTGCAGTGAAACACACAACAAACAGCTAATGAACTGTTCTCAAGCTGATCGTGTGTGTGTGTGTGTGTGTGTAGCAAAACAAATAAAGGGTGTTTCTCAAAACAGGAACTGGCATGTTCACACAAACACTTTTCAGCACACCCCTGCATGATTTACTGTCTGATTCCTTTTATGCTCTGTAACACCCACACACACACACACACACACACACACACACACACACACACACACACACACACACACACACACACACACACACACACACACACACACACACACACACACACACACACACACACACACACACACACACACACACACACACACACACACACACACACACACACACACACACACATAAAGTAAACCTAATTAAAAAATATACTGAAGAGCTGTAAAGCTATGAAAATATGGATCAAAATCAACATCAGCTTGTTATGGATCCCCAAAAATCTGAAAATAAAGTGGTGCACCCATTTATTATTAGTCTACAATCAAGTCTCATTTACAAATTACTCTGCAAGTTTACAATAAATCCTAATAATCAGAAAGTCACGTTGAATTTATGCATGCAAAAAGCGCCACAGATTTCCGACAGCTGTTCTTTAAGCTATACACACACCTTTGCATTTTTATGTAACGTTTTACATATTTTGTCTAATTTGATTATGCATTCAGCTGTCCATGTTTACAGTCATTCAGATTCTATCCATGTGCCGCATTAAACAACGAGAGGCCATGTGTTACAGTGATTTCATCACGATTAAGAAACCTTAAACCAGCCTAATGTGGTTTGCTGTTCTCAAGCTGATTTATACTGGTCAGATATCTAGATATCTACTGGTTAATATATATATATATATATATATACATACACATACATACACACCCTTTGAAAACAAAACTGTATTTTTTTGTTTGCAATAATAATAATAATTTGATCAAATATTTAAACAATGCACATCAAATGAATTCAGAGTCAGTAATACGTTTTATAATATTGCTAAATGCAAGCAATGTTAGTGATGCCGTTTTAACAGTGTTCAGACGGGGGCGATGTCTCCTGTCTTTTAACAGACACTGATATTCTCTTCAGTGTCCTGAACAATCCCTGCTCTCATTTCAGATGCTGATTTGATAAACAGAGTCTGTCTGAATATTGAGGGCAGTTGTTCATTTCAACTGCGTCTGAACGTGTATGAATGTCTTGATGTGATAGTGTGTGCCGGACCTCCGCTCTCGGGTGTCTGCGGTGACCTCTGCCTCTCCTGCGACCTCCTCTCCAGGGCTTGAAGTCTGGCCTGTGAGCGCTGGATGAAATCAGGCCGTCTGATCGCTAAAGCCTCCTGTACACACAGAGCACACACTTTCATTAAAGGACCAAAAGAACCATTCAATTCAAAGTTGAGATTCCGAAATTAAGATGTTCAAAGCTGTATTAAAATCAGAAATCAGTGAAATCTATCTAATCCAAAACACAGCTCTCAGTTTAAGATGGATGACCAAAAACTGTTTTCCTGGGAACAAAATGAAATTCATTTTTACTAAAATACTATACCAAGTATTGAGAACATATACAGTAAATGAACATACTTTCCAGAAGGCCAACAATTCACTAAAATTTTTTTTTTTTATTGGTCTTATGAAGTATTCTAATTTGTTGAGAGTGAATTGTTGGGTTTTTGTTAAATGTGAGCCAAAATCATCACAATTAAAATAACCAAAGACTTAAACTACTTCAGTCTGTGTGCACTGAATTTATTTAAGACACGAGTTTCACAATTACTGAAATAAATGAACTTTTCCACGACATTCTAATTTATTTAGAAGCACCTGTATATTAATTTTTTATTATTAAATATACATCTATAAAATCATTTTTAAAATACAAATTGTATGTTGTAACTTGTAAGGAAAGAGAGATTAACACCTGGAAGAATATATATATATATATATACACACACAGCTTTGATAATAAAAGTCATCCCATCTTCAGAATTCTGCAAATTATCATTTAAAAAAATACAACTCTTTAAAAGGCTTTTTTTACTCTAAAAATATTTTCTTTTAGAGGTAGGGTTATAGTTTCGGTTGGTCTACAGTAATTACAAATGGTTTTATTTGTAGACATCTATTTCATGTCCTCATTTAGATATCCAATCAATGAATGTCATTATTTAACAGAAGAGAGAAGAGTAACTCACGCTAAGAGACAGTGGAGCTAAAGCAGTTTCAGAAAGGTCATTTTGGGACACGAATGGGACAAAATCCACACATTGATCTACTGGACAGGTTTTGTTCTTTCCATCAGCACCAGCAGCCTCTTCTTTGAGCTCTCTGTGTTCATTTTGCCCTCGATCCTCTGTTAAACACACTGTTAAAGAGGAACAATATTCAGCCATGAAACAACAGAGGAATGGAGAAAAACTCCAACTGTGTGTTGAGATGCACAAATACCAACATGACCAGAGTGTAAACACATCAATGTTGTCTTTCTGCTGTCAATATAAAAGCCCCTCATCCTGCTAAATGTCAGTGTGTTTCAAGTGAAGTTTGTGTTTGAGGAAGCCAAAGGTCAGGAGAGATCAGATGTACCTGCTGTTGCTGTGTGGGATGTAGTTCGTCTCTGCTGGGCCTGCAGCTTTATGTTGGCGATAACCGCAGCGGCGTTCAGGGCCAGGACGGCGTCTGCACTCAGATCAGCCGAGTTATCTGAGAAGAAAGAGACTGCATCATCCAGAGTCTCGGCTAGGCCTGAAACACACAAGTAACAGCAAGCAAACGCTTCCGGCTGTGCAAGAGGGAATGTGTTGCTGCATTCAGAAATGCAAGTAATGCGAGTATGCTACGTTCTGTGGCAGGATGATATATAGTTCTGTTTGGCCAAAACCACTGTTAGTTAAAGTACTGATACTCGCAATATTAAACTAGAGAATGCATAGAGTGCATTTGCAATTCATTTAGGTCTGTGTTACCATATCTATGTACAATATATATTTGGTCTAAGGACAGCTACAGCAAATACTGGAGTAAGGAGTTCCAACAAACTCATATTCTATTATGTTTTACAATATTATATTTAATAAATACAAATTAAAAGCAAATATGTATATAGTTGTATAAAGGATTAATCTCTCCTTTCTTGCAATGTACAGTTTGTGTGATGAATCTTTTTTTAAAAGGTTATAAATAAATGTAGAATAATAAATAAATCAATAGTAATATAGTGTTTTCTAGATAACGATAGATAGATAGATAGATAGATAGATAGATAATTATTAATACAATTATTTATCAAATGCAAAGATTTAACAAAAACAAGGATGGATAAATAAATAAAGTCATGTTTTTAAATTGATAGAATTCTGTAAAAAATAATAAAACATTTTATTTTAATCCTGAAATCTAAATTTCAGGGGGAAAATTACTTTAAAATGTCCTAAAAACTAAAGATCAATGTAAAGTATAAGCAGTAAATGGCATTTTTAAATGTAAAAATCCGAAATGTTTTACTTTTAGAGGTCGAGTTATTCTGAAGTAATTCTAAGTGACTTTATTTCAAGTCATTATGCATGTCCTCAGATAGTTAAATGTGTGTGTACGCATGTATTTCAGCGGCTGTCAGATTTCTCTGTGTGTAGCAGCTCTAAATTCCCACGGAAGCTCAAAAACCGGTATTGAAAGCAGGGTAGAAATAGATTATGCATGCAAAGAGATGCGTGGGAAAATGAAAAGATGAGAAAACGCAAGACAGAAAGAGTGAGACAGCGGAGAAATCTCCTGTTTCAAGGCCGTCCACCGCTACCGTGCATATCTGCCGTGAAAAGCCTCATTTAAAAACCTCAGCTCTGTCGCACGATAATACATCAAAGCTGCGCCGCGCGGCCTCAGCCTGCAGTGAGTTCTTGTGCATCTACCCCCGTATCTTCACACGGGTTCTGCTGGTACCTGCTGCCTTTAGTAGTGTGAGAGGTTTGATTCCTGAAACAGGTTCCTCACGATCCCACGCTTTCCTCGGGCTCCCGTCCTCGCCACCGGAGGCCCGGCGCCTTCTTGCTTCGCTGCTGCTGGAACTAACAAGGTCAATATTGGTCTTCTGGGGAACAGGAGAGCTCTTGTTGTGAAACGCTGGATGTGTAACTGCATTACTGCCAGGTTCTGTGCGGTTAAACAGGCTTGCGTCGCAGCTGAGAGGCCTCCGAGGTGGCTTGTATGTTTTGGTGTCGCTCTCTCCTGCTGTGCTGCTATCGTTTGTGTTGTTGAGGTAGAGAGACAGGCTAGATCTGTGCTGGGACCTCCACTGGTTTCCTCCAGGCTCTAGAGATATAGTTAACGGTTGGTTTAATGGTGAGGGATTGACTTTAGCTTCATTATGGAGTCCTTCAGTGTAGCTGTGTCTGTATTGCACTTTACTGAAACGCTCTCTCTGTTCGGTAATTTTCACAATGGTTGCTTTTCTTCTCAGTACCACGCCGTGGTCCATCTCTTCACGATCAGAGCCAGAAGTCGTGGCGATGGGCAGACTGGAAGTGCTTTTCGTCCTCTGTTCTGTGACTTTGACCACTAAAGCTTTTCTTCGTCCATCGGCGAGGTCATTCATCGCTGGACTCAGAGGCCTGGAGTTTGTGTGCGTGACCTTCCTGGAAGTGATAGTGATGGACGATATTGAGGAGCTGAAGGACTCCGGAGCGCTTCCACGCCTGCATGTGGGATTTCTCAACACGGGATGAGGTCCAGCGTGGCACGTGTCCATCTCGGCTTTCGGATTCCAGGCTTGTGGTCCATTTCGTCCTCCCTCGGAGCTCACGATCTCGGAGCCTGGAAGCAAAAACACAAAATCCGTTGAATTGGGTTTTGTGTGGATGAAAGAGGTTCTCTTTGCCTCCTGTGTGCACAGTAATGCTTTCACAATACATCATTCTGAACTGGAGCATTCTGCCGTTTCCATAGAAACCGTATCAGTTTTTGGGGCAATTCGGTTAAGTTGGAATTTAAGTCACTTTTTTATTCAATTCTGAGAATCACAGGAGAGTTTTAATCTTGCCTTACTTTCATGGAGCCCGAACTCACAAAATACAGATGCTTATGCATATCTACATAAAAACAGTACCACAATATATATCAAAGTACCATGATGCCCTCATGGAATGGCATTCATAACCAGTTTAACTTTAAATATTTGACTGTAAAACTAGAGAAAAATGATGCTTCTATATATCTGGTTAAATCCAACTAAGCATGCATTAAGAAATACATTTTTAAAATGTTTAGTTAATTTTGTCTTTAAAATAAGAAGATAATTAGCATTTCTATAGATCTTCAGCCCCACAACAATCTATTGGAGGAGAAAACGGTAAAAATATAGAATAAAATCTGGTTTGAAACACTTTTCCTCTGATTTCAAACACTATCCTGACTCTAAAAACTTCATTTAATCAAACTACAAAGAGACCAACATCTGATCATACTCAGTTATACAAAAACACAATAAATAAAGTTAAAATAACTTCATTTAAATTGATTTATAATAAACTGAGAAACATTCACGAAAACATTCTTATGAATAAATTTCTTCTTAATGTCCTTTTTTAACTTAAGAACTTCTTTAAGAAGTATTTTTTAGAATAACAATATTATTTATTCTTATCTGGTGTATATACACTGTATATCAAAGTACCTTCGGTTTGCTGTTTACCTCCATGGAATGGCTTTCATAACCAATATTACTAATGCAATATTTCAAATTTGAGTGAAAAGTAGTGATCGACCGATATTGATTTTTTATAACCGATACCAATTATTTGTATGTTTATGTACCCGATAACCAATATGCAGAAACAATATTTATTTACTGTTATAAAGTACTTTTATATTAGTATATATATAGTATATTTATATATATATTTTTTAAACCGATTATGGTAAAGTGCTTAAATATCGGGAAAATATTGGTAAACCGATATATCGGTCGATCTCTAGTGAAAAGCTGAATGTTTAAACTAGAGGAGAGAACTTGATTTTATTTGATTTTAATTGATATAAGACCAGTCATTTGATTAAGAAAGAACAGAGTCAGTTTTGGTTTTATATTGTTTTTAGAAAAGAAGGAGCATAAAAGAGTTTATTCTTTCTTCAGCCCCACAATGTCCCATCGGAGGAGTAAAATGAACAAAGTTAATCAAAAAGACGAGAGAGATGCAGAAAAGTTGCCAGGAGCAAACATCCCATAAACAGCACAATAAACAGACCCAGAAAGATTTTTCAGAGAACACATTTATCTGATAGAAACAGCCCACACGGTGTTCAGCTGAATTCAGAGCAACTGCTCGTCCAGCTGCGGCTGCTTTGAGTGTAGATCATCTGAAATTATGCTTTTAAAGTGTTTCTAAATGAAAGACTGCTGAGGAACAGAAGCAAAGCACAGACAAACTTGATCAAGTTTAGTGCTTCATGAACATCTACATTACCACTTCAGATCCGCCCAACGTACACTACACTTATGTTAATACTCGCATAGAAAAGCTGCTTGGGTTTATTTGATTTTATGCACTGATTTTTGAAGAAAATCCAATGGATTTAAACATGGCAGTAAACATGGCAGTAAATACAAATATAAGTGAATTTAACAAGGATGCATTACATTTCAACTTCAAATAAATGCTGTTCTTACACAAAAATATGAATCAACATTTTCAACATTATTAATAAAAATAAATGTGTAGAGCAGCAAATCAGCATATCAGAGTAATGATGCTGAAAATTCAGCTTTGCATCACAGGAATAAATTGGATTTTAACACATATTCACATAGAAACAGTTATTTTTAATTTGTAATAATATTTCACAATATTGCAGTTTGAACATAAATGTAGACTTTATGAGCTTAAGGGATGTCTTTAAAACATTTAATATTTTAGAATGTTTAAATAATTATTTAATATTTTTTAAATAATATTAATACATTTAGTGCAGTCAAATTATTAATCACATCCAAAATAAAATATTTAGTTCACATAATACACGTGTGTGTGTACATATATATATATATATATATACACACACAAATACATGCATGTATATATTCAAGAAAAATTTGTTGTTTATATAATACATATATAATATAAATTATATTCATATATACATGTAAATACTTTCAAAATATATGCTGTATGTGTGTTTTTATATACACATACTAAATATGCACAGTACACACATATATTATGTAAACAAAAACTTTATTTTGGATGTGATTAATTGTTTGACAGCACTAATAAGATGTATAATATCTGATTAATGAAGGGTGGAGTTAGTGAAAATAGCTTTTGCCGACAAGGTTGGTTATTTCACTCAGTGTAAATAGACACGGGCATTAATCAAGCCATGTGCTTTTGAATCACACGTTTATATCAAGAGCAGCAAGGCTTTATGAGCCATGCAATCATACAAATCTATATTAGAGTTTGGATAAATTATGTATTTATTATAAGGCATATCTCTGTTTGGGGGCCGAGAGACCCAAAGTCCATTTTAATAGTTTAAAAATATTTCACATTAAAGCATCTGACTCATACTGCATGACATGTTCTGATTTTAAACAAAATAACACACTTTATACGGCCAAAAATGTATTTCGGTTTGGTCTTTCAGAGTCCTGAGATATAAAACATGAATAAATGCAATGGATTTTCACATGTTACAATGATCTGACAGGTGCACACTTCTGATTTTTTTGTGTGTGTAATGTTCGACAATGTGTTTCTGCTGGTGTCAAATTGACCCCAAACAGCAATTACACTGTATAATAATCATTTTTCTGAAAGGTGCATGCATAATGATACATGAGAGGGTTGATACGTTGAGTATTTCAGACAGCCAAATTAAAAATAATTTATAGGAATGTGTAATATTATTAATATACTGATAACAGAGCATAAGTGTTAAACAAGTAAGTTCCTATATAAAGTGTTTTCTGAAGACTGTTAGTCTCACCTGATGGAGGACGGGTGGTGTTTTCTCAGGTGTCTTCCAGTATCTGAAGTCCACAGGTTCAGGCCTCGAGGTTTCCCTGTCTGAATAAAACAAATAGTTCACTTTGACGTGCATTTTTCATTGAGAAATGGAACATAAAGCCAACTAGAGAGTGTCTTTTTGCGTATGCTATAAATCCAGCGGCGTTTCCTGCCACTCCTGTGTCACACTGAGGCCGATCTCCTGCTGTGTGTTTACTCTGTCAACACAGGTCTGTAGAGTCACTTACAGGTGTCATGAAGACAGAGATCTCCATCTGACAGACAGTCTCTGCGCCACCCGGCTGTGATGGATCGTTCTCCGTCAGCGTCGCCATGGAGACAGCGAAGGTGGAAAGCTAACTATTTCTTGCCGTCGGTTTTTTTAGGCAAGTAATCGCACTTCACAATGGCAGCGAACACCTGACAGGCAGCTATTTTCCCAGCATGCTCCCGGTTCGCGCCGCCACACACTCTTATCAGCCGCTCAGGTGTTATGTGTCAGCTTCTGCGTCCTACTGTATTTATGTATTCACATTGTCCTAATTACCAGCTGGAAACTCTGAGGGCGTGTCATTTTAAGAGTCGTGGAAACAAATGGTTTGAATCAAAATTAAAGTCAAGTGTAATTTCTGTCTCATGAGCTTCACCATATAAAACTGGAAAAATAATGACTGTTTTCAAACAGTCTCCATCTGCTATTGGTCAGTCAGCAGATAGCCACGCCCCCGACCAAAGCCATTGGTTGAAGATAGTTGAATAATGTAGAGCAGTATATGAATGATAAAATAAATACAGCATCAGTTACACAAGGGCTGCCTGCTTACCTTGATTGGTGATATGATAAAAAACTGAACAAAATAAATTAATAAAGGTTATTATTACTATTATGTATTCTAAAACACGTTTTGTTTTGTTTTACTGTAAAATATTACCATAGAAATATCTAATTTTCTTTATTATATGAATTTCATATTTTGTATTATTTCCTTTTTGTCAATAACATTTCTATCAGAAAAAATACTATTTCAAAATACAATTATTATAATTGTATTTATATTTTACAGCTAAATATTACAATAATACTTTTAATAATTTTCAATGTTTTTATAATAATAATAATAATTTCACATGGTGTGGTGAACAATTCATCCATGCAAGTCAATCCACCAAAAATAGTTTGCCTTCATAATCTTTAATCCAAATCTGAACATGCTCCTCCCCTCTAAAATGATGGGCCTTCTCTGATGACATCAGTTTGACGGCTTGACGTCATGAGCATGACATCATTAACCACGCCCCTCCAACTGTCAGTGTTCATTTCTGATTGAAACACCTACTTTACTACATCCAATCAATTCACAGTAGAAAAAACATGCATGCCCTCTATTTTCCTCATTCAATATTCAGTTTTTCTTGGAAGTACGTCACAATACGGAAGTAAAAACGGTAGCAAACTTCCGGTTCACACAGATTTTAAAACCATGCATTTTTTCCAGAATCAAAGCAGAATTCATCTCTTTTCCACTGTTTTGGGATTCAACAGACATGAGATCTGAAACACAGTGTGATCAAGACCGACAGGCAGCAAGTGTCTGTCATTGACCCTTAGTCACTCATTCTGTGCTTACAACCGAAGAACGGCCTTCAGACACACACACACACACACACACACACACACACACACACACACACACACACACACACACACACACACACACACACACACACACACACACACACACACACACACACACACACACACACACACACACACACACACACACACACACACACACACACACACACACACCATCTGGCGCTGGTGAGAAAAAATAAACAAGAGAGAGAAATTCCCAAACATTTCTGTTGTAAACACTCATGGAGGAGTAAGTGCTCGTGGTTCCTCCATCGCTGCCTCCTCTTTCCCCTTGACTCGGCCCTGCTCTCACGGCTGTAATTACAGTGACGCTGCGGCAGCATCATTATACGCTCGTCACCTGCTGACAGACCCCAGAGAAAAGATCCCAGCAGCAGCAGCAGCAGGAGCGCTGAGAGGATGACAGGATGAGGGAAGCACCGCATGAGACTGAAAACCTAATCCTGCTCTGTCCCTGACTCCAACCAAAACCATCCGTTTCTGAGTCCAAACAGTCTTCCCTTGACTCCGAACAATCTGTCCCTGGCTCTGAACAATATGCACGGCTACGAAAGCTCATTCCAGACTCCAAAAACTCTTCCTCTGATTCCAAACACTTAACTTTGATTCCAAAAATGTTCCAGTAAATCCAAAAACTCAGCTCTGACTCCAAAAACTCTGTATGCAAGGTAAAATAACTTCATTTCAACTAATTAAGAAACTGAAAATGATATCTAACTTTCTCTGTCTTTTTTCCAGAGTAGATTGGCGCATACAAGGGCCATATTCACGAAAAATAAGAACTGTCATTTTCTTCTTATTTTATAACTAAGAATATTTTCTATACCTAAAAAATGTTCTTTAGGCAAAACATAAGAAGAACTCAAATCTTAAAAAACATTGTTCTTAAAAATAATTGCAAATAACTTATTTTAAGAGTGTTTACACATTGTAAAATAACTTTTTGTGTGTGTGTGTGTGTGTGTGTGTGTGTGTGTGTGTGTTCTTCTTTTTTGAGAATTTAAGAACTTACCTTAGGAAGTTTAAGTTTTTTTTTTTCTTAAGAACACTTTTTTTAAATCAGGCCTCTTAAAATTGCATCACCCTCTTTTCTACACTTATGGACATGATGTAATCATGCAGTAATGAATAGATATCCCTGAAATGTCCCGGAAACTCTGACCCAAACCGCTCCAGCGCTCCTAATATATCATTATTGTATCTTACCACAGAATATCACAGAACACTGATTCTTTCATGTACTTGTTCAGGAATGCCATTTTGTTCACTTTTTACCCCCAAAAATCTTTCATAGCGCAACTTTAGAAACATTAATGATATGCACAACTTAGAATTCTGCATGAAGCAATTCACTGAATTTACTGAAGATGGTATTTTATACCAGCAGTGTGTAAAGCTCAAACCTCCAAACATAATTCACCGGTGTCCTCGGCCAAGTTGTTCATTCAGAAATGTCATATGCCGTCTTAGTCAATACGCACCGTTTGGTCTTGGTCCATTAAGTTTGGCAGGAGTGCTGAGCAACACTGGAGTGATGGGAGACTTCAGTTTCTGCTGAAAGAACACACAGACTTTAGCTGTAGAAAAGACAGATAACATGAATCTGATTTCATTAGATAACAGACCTTCGTGTTTGAAAGCATGTGATGCTTGGTTTGATATCTTCTGATCTAATGCAATGACATCAAATCAAATCTCTTTATTGTCACACATCATGTACACAAGTGTACTCTAAAGCCATCCAAGATATAGATTCACTTGTTTCTTCATGGAAACAGATCTGGAGAAATTTCACTCACCAATGGATGCTCTGCAGTGAATGGGTGCCGTCAGAATGAGAGTCCAAACAGCTGATAAAACATCACAATAATCCACAAGTAATCCACACCACTCCAGTCCATCAGGTAATGTCTTCTGAAGCAATAAGTTGCGTGTTTGTAAGAAACAAATTCAGCATTTTTAATTTCAAACTTTTGTTTGCATGTAAAATATGAGTTCTCTATCCATAATAATGCGCAGTGAAAAGTCGTCTTGTCTGAATTAGGAGAGAAACATGCCCAGATCAAGTACCATCTACAAGCAAAGACCGTTCTAAACTAATATGTGGGTGGATTTTAATGTGAGAGAGAAAAAGAGATGGACTTTTTTAACTGGAGGAAGTGTTATTATGAATTATATTTTTGGCCATAAACAACGTCTGTATTTGTTTCTTAAAAACACAGTTTTTCACTTCAAACGATGTTAAATTATAGACTGGAGTGTGGATTATTGTGATGTTTTTATCAGCTGTTTGGACTCTCATTCTGACGGCACCCATTCACTGCAGAGCATCCATCGGTGAGCAAGTGATGTAATGCTACATATCTCCACATCGGTTCTGATGAAGAAACAAACTCATTTTCATATTGGAGGGCCAAAGGGTGAGTAAATAGTCAGCAGATTTTCATTTCACTTTAAGTGTCTAAAAACTAATCTTAAACATAAAATGACTGAATGCAGTTGGATTCGTTCCTATCCTCTGGGCCCTGCAGCACTGTTGTGATCCTGTTGTTGGCTCAGATGCGGTTGGATCTATTCGTGCCTAAATCTTTTCCGAATGGATCCAAGCACCTGCTGACAGAGCGGTTTTATCTCGACTTCACGCAGCACCCAGACAGCCACTGAAGTTCACGTACTTGACAGTCATCCAGAGATTTCTCTCTTTCCCTCCTTTCAGTTTTCTATCGCTCTCTCTCTCTCTCTTTCTGGCATCAGTTGGCACTAAGGTAAATCAGGGCTGAGAGCTCGGCTGTTCATTTCTGGGGTTTGTTCCCAGGTGAGACTGAGTGATTGTTGTGTGGTGTACAGCGGTGGCACAAAGTCTGGGTCTCTGAAGGCTTTTATCTTCAGTCTGGATGACTCAATCGCTCTCAACGTTTGGGCAAAACAAAGTTTTAAACTGTACAAGTCATGTGATACAGTGGAGCTGTCTCACAAAACTCTCACAGATCATTTTTTAATTACATTTTTTATTTTATTTTCATTTAAAAACCGCAGCATTCTGAAATGTAAAATATGAAAGCTGAATCTGAATGATTTCGTGGATCTCTGATAGTCGGATTACTACACTAGAACAATTTTCCTCTCCAAAGAGCAGATTAGCCATTATCAAGAGACACTTTAAAACCATTCAGAGAGTGATTTATAACTCAAACTCTCTTCGTCAGAACTGAATATTAGAATAATGTATATTGGACAGTGTATACTGGCTTTTAAAGTATGGGAAGCATACTTTATGCTTCCTATACTTTTAGCATGTTATATTTTCTGCCACTTTTATTGGTTGGAGAAGCAACAGCACATCTCTACCAACAAAGCACATGATTTAAGGAATAACTTTAAATATGAGCAATAGTCACAGTGATGATTGCCTTAGCAAGCACCATTAGTGATAAATATGTTAGTACAGTAGTACATTGTTCTCACTTGACCTCATTATGTGGCATGGATAATTTGGCGAGTGGCATCCAGTCTTGGAAAGTTATTTCATTTTGTGCAAAGATGTCTTTTGGTAGTTTAGGCTAATAGAAATCATGGCAATTAAATTAAAATTTAAATAAATAAATAAAAACAATAAACAACAAATAAAAACTATGAAAGATATAAATACATACAAATTTAAAATGTTTAAAATGCATTAGAAAAATCTGAGAAATTATCTGAAACCACTTATAGTATAAATAAATTCAAAATTAAAATAAAATTAAATAAACAAAAATACATAAACAATACATAAATACAAATCATACAAATTAAAATTAAATAAAAAATGTTCCAAATGCATTAATAAAATATGAAAAAGTTATCTGAAAAAAATCCTATGATAATAATAATAATAAGAGTAATAATAAGATAATAAGATAATAATAATAAATGTAATAATAAATATATATATATATATATATATATATGTACAATAGATAAATAAAATAAAATGCTTCTATAATGCTTCAAATTCATTAGAATAATCTGAAGAAATTCTGACAGTATTTATAATAATAATAACAATAAATAAATAAATACATTGAAAAATGCTATAAATGCAATATCTTTTTTTTTTTATGTTCTCTGAAAATAAACTTCCTTCTTTGACATCCCTTCTTTTCTGTTCTTCTTTCTTACCCGGCATCTACTGTTGTCATGGGGTTGTCAGAGACGTCGTTCAGTATCACGTGTCTTTGTATGGGCAGCCAGCCGAAGCGAACCGGAGCGAGAGCACAGAACTGAGCTCTTTCTGCAGCGAGAGCAGCTTTAATGTGAACAGACTCCAGACTGCTCGAGGAGCTTTCACACACACTGGGACAGAAACCAGGGGTCTGATTCCTCCTGTGGAGAGAGGAAACATCAGGACATAACGGGTTTCTTCCCGCCATCTCATTCGGGAGAACTGGCATTGATACTGTCTTGTCCGCAAACTGCGGTATTTGATTCTGAGGCCGACGTGATTGGAGTCTCTCCAGTGTCTGAAGCCATTTGTCCATCCTGCCACCCTCTATGCAGCTCAGAGGACGAGCTCCGCGAGGGGGCTCATTCACCTGAGCCGCGGGGCCCTCGTAATAACCTCGCTCCCCAGGCCTCCTCCATGATGAGGACCTGCGAAGGAGACTGGTGCTGTTTTTGCCAGCTGCACCATGGGGCTGAAGTAGCTGCCGCCAGCCCTTAGGCTTCACATCCTCCATAATAAACTCTGAGAAAGACATTGAAAATGGATCTTAAAGGGACCGTTCACCCAAAAATGAAATTTGGCTGTTCATTTACTGACCCCCAGGCCAAGATGTATGTGACTTATTTTCCTCAGTAGAACAGTAAAGAAGATTTTCATCTGAAAGCATGGTCTTTAGCGATTCATTAAATACATTAAATAGTCAGCGGCTGCACGTTTTTGGGAATAAAAAAAGCCAGCAACTTAAAATTAACACTCATGACTTGGCTGACAATATATTGAGGTCTTATGAAGTGAAATGATTGATCTATGCAAGAAACTGAACATTAATCCAGAGCCTCAGGCAAGCAGAAATACGATTATTTCCCACAAGCTCATTATTTTGGACAGTTCATTTCAATTAATTGGTTCAGTTCACTGGTTTATGTAATCATGCAATGACATATAGACAATTATATTATTTGAAGCAGACAATAATGAACGAAACCAGATGTTTTACTGGTCCAATGCATATAAAATAAAGAAACTAGACTTCATCTTTTGACAAACCACATGAGAAACCATAAAAACTTTCATTTGACCCCTTCATTAAAGTGCTTGGTTCACATATGCGCTATCACCGGCTCATCGGTCTTCGGTACGAGTTGAACTGTTTCCTCAGTTCAGTGACTGTTGGAGGAACTGAAGCACTGAGTTCATTCATCACAGGATCAGATACAACACTATATTGGCTGATTTTGAGTCAGAGTGACTGTCAGACATCTAAACGTGAGTTTTGATTGAGTAACTTGTAGATCCATGCGGTTTCAGATGATTCAGTCCAATTGAGTTCACTATAAAGACCAGTTCCACTCTGGCTGTGTACCTAAACTATGGGAAATAATGTTGTAAATAATGTCTTGTTTCTTGCACAGACCGATCGTTTTGCTTCACAAGACCTCAATATATCGCCAGGAGCCATTCTTTTTGTGTTGCCTGATATGCTTTTTAATAAAAATAAAAAGACGGGCAGCCTTTGACTCACATTTTATAGATCACCAAAGACCATGATCAGCTAAAAATCTTCTTTACTGTTTTACTAAAGAAGAAAGTCACCTACATCTTGTATGGACTAAGGGTGAGTAAATTAACATTACATTTTCATTTTTCAGAAACCACCCATTTAAAAACAAGAAAGCACACCCTAATTGAGTTTCACAATGTTCCCACTATGTACATGCACATCCGCTCTTGTATTCCAGTAAAAAAATACACCAAAAACATCTTAAACATATAAATTATCTGAGCTGCTTTCAGCTTTTTCTATTGCTGTTGGCAAATAGTTTCATAGATCTTTTACAGTGACATCCTAATTGAGCTCAGACTGCTTAGTCAATACAATCCTACACAAACACAATACTCAACGAGCTGACATGACAGCATGCACGGTAAGCAGAACAGTTTACCTGCGTCACACGGCTCTGAAGAGGACGACACAATTTGACTTCAAGAGGCAATGGCACTGTGACATTCTCAGCTTTCCTTCCATGTCTCCTTCTCTCACAGTGTGAAGAGGGGCCACTGGTGCTGTCTCCTCTCAGACATGACTCTAATGTGTGTGCTAGTCTGGAGGAACAAAAGACTTACAGAACGACTGCTATTTTTCACTTGGAGAGAGAGTGTGTGTGTGTGTGTGTGTGTGTGTGTGTGGTGTGTGTGTGTGTGTGTGTGTGTGTGTGTGTGTGTGTGTGTGTGTGTGTGTGTGTGTGTCAGTGTGTCAGTGTGTGTGAGTGTGCCTGTGTGTGTGTGTGTGTGTGTGTGTGTGTGTGTGTGTGTGTGTGTGTGTGTGTGTGTGTGTGTGTGTGTGTGTGTGTGTGTGTGTGTGTGTGTGTGTGTGTGAGTGTGAGTGTGTGAGTGTGTGTGTGTGCGTGTGTGTGTCAGTGTGTGTGTGTGTCAGTGTGTCAGTGTCAGTGTGTGTGTGTGTCAGTGTGTGTGAGTGTGCGTGCGTGCGTGCGTGCGTGCGTGTGCGTGTGTGTGAGTGTGTGTGTGTGTGTTTGTCAGTGTGTGTGTGTGTGTGTGAGTGTGTGTTTGCTCGCAGCCAGTAAATACTTGTTGGATTTTTTGGCTTGGAATTGTTTTGTGATTCTCAGAGATGCCTTTAATGTTTGTCTTGTAGTCACAAAGGAGTCTGCAGTTTAACACAAATAACCTATAGTGAAAAGGTATTATCTGGATAAACTGTATACTTTGTACTACTTGCATTTTCTTCTCGTTCAGTGTTTTTAATAAAGGAAAACTAATGTACATACTGTATTAGTGCACACTAGTACATGCAAAACTCACTACCCCAATGTATTTTGTGGGTGGATTTAACAAGCTAATGAGTGGGTGGTTGCTAGGTAGTAATAAAAGTCCAGCTTTTGTGTAATATATTGGTCTCTATATGGCTCGGTTATCTCCTTCAATATGAATTGATTGGATTGTTTCCATCTAATCCACCAAGCAAGAAACTCTGAAAATCACTTATAAAAGTAACAACAAAAGTTTGTTGAACAAGCTGCACGATATAAACAATCATTAATGTCTTTAACACAAACTTAGTAACACTGGAGTTTGTTCAAATCTCTGAGCCTATGAGCAATAATAATAGTGATGCTTGTCTAAGGAAAACACCTATGGCTCTAACATGGTACAGTCGGATTATCAGATTTAGCGTAATATATGTGACACTTACAAACCACCAAATTGCATTGTAACTCACTAGAAATCCCATTACGACACCATAACATCCACATAGCAACAGCCTGGCAACTAACAATGTTGTTCTAGCTTTACATAAGTGAGTTTTTCACATGCAAACACCAAAATGAATTTTCTGAAGTCATACTGAGATGTGGATTAGAAGCTCATCATGTAACACACAGAGAGCTATGCTATCCCGTGGTTTGGAGCAGCACATGTGATCGTCTTCAGGCGATTATCACTTCAGGGAGTTGAATCAGATGATGAAGTTGGTCATGTTTGTTTCGGGACACCCACATGATCTCTCAAGACCACGAAACACATCTTCAGTGTTAATAAGCTCTGTCCCGGGGTTTTTATAGACAACCTATCCGTTCTGCTGCTTCAGGATCAGGATCAACAGCCATTTGACCTGTAAGAAAGAGAAATCACAACGTGAGATCTCTTGGAAGGTGCTGCTGTGTGTATTTATTACTGTACTAAAGCATAAAAATACCATGCTAATAACATGCTAAGTTCACATACTCGTTTATCAGAAAAACAACCTACAGCCAGTTATTCTACTTTGAAATGTGTGTTCTGTGTCAGAATGCCTGTTATTGTTTTGGTCTGTGTGACTCCACCCACTGCCAATTTACCCAATAATGTTTTGACACCCTAGGTTGCCAGATGGAGGAAAACACAGCATATTGCAGCCACAGAAGACAGTAAATGAAGGTCAGATGTCGCATATTCTACAAGAAACTAAAAAGCCTCGGCATCTACAGTATCTAAAAAAACTCTATGACCAGAGGAACATTAAAACGCAGACAAATCAACTCCTCAACTTACAGTGTAAAGCTTGTCATCTTGCATTGTCCTCAATCTGGCAACCCGTGTAAGCAGGAGGGTGGGAGAGACAACTCTCTCCAATATTTTAACTTTGGAGTACAGTACCCATTTCAACAAAGCTATCAATATTACACACTGCACCTTTAGTATCTCAACTGCTTCTCCTACACATCAATAGCATTTAATGGGTTTTGTTTCTTCTTGATATTATTTATTTCTTACTCATTAGCAGATCATCAGGCTCTTCATGATTAAATCTATACCATCGTTGGCATATCTGAAGGCCAGGTTCATTAGAATCCATCGGCTCTTGATTCTGACTTGTACCTAAGGCTAGCCTATTAATCATTACCAGGCCAATAATTAATTTTATATTAATCTATAGGGGAGACTGAGTATGGTTGTAACATGGGGAGAGTTGTAACAGCACCATTTCCACCTATTACGGATAAGCTAGGAGTCCTATGATAATTTCAGTATTTACACACCGATCTTATATGAATGGTTGTCAAGGCTGTAAATAGATATATGCATATGTTAAAAAGAAAAAAAAATGATTTTGGTGGAAGAATCTGATTTTTTTAACCAAAACTATATTTTACTGGTACTTAAACCAGTGCAGATTAAATCATGTAATTTACATTAGAATTAATTGTAGATTCTCATGCAAAATGTGATGCATTTTCAAACTGTTAATTTCAAACCGTTATGATAATGCAGCTCATGGATGACAGGGGTGGGGAAAGTTGATTTTATCATCCGCACATAGTACTGAGAACTTTCGTGTTGTCTATATGGGGCTCTTTTGGCAGCTCAAAGCCAAAGGAAGTGTGGGTAAAATGTGCCCTATTTCTGGATCCACCAAGTCTGCATTCTAGGGTTAAAATCGTTGTTTTGACACCATTGTGAATCTGTTGAGAAAATGTATACATAGACACAATCTCACACACAAATGTACACAGTTTTTTGTTAGATCTACATGCTCTTTACCTCGGTACACTGCCGTTGAGTGTTCAGTAAGCATAAATACTGTTTAAGGAGGTTGTTCTAGTCTAATTTACACACACACACACACACACACACACACACACACACACACACACACACACACACACACACACACACACACACACACACACACTCCTTCACCGAACAGAAAGTGGATTGGAGATGAGGTCATTTATATTGTTTTAATAAACTTGTTTTTGAAGCAAAACTTTATGAGTTGGCTGCTGTTTTTGCTTCTTTTGTCTAACTGTTATAACTCACCGCAGTGTGTTATAACCTACCCGGCAGTGGGGTAGATTGTTAAAGAGGCACTTCATGTATTTAACTTATAAGTGCTGTGATATTCTTGTAGAGATTTGAATTGATGCCTTTTGTAGTGAGCAAACATGGGTGCTTTGTATAAAAGCTTGAGCACTCAAGCTCATATATTCAGTCAGTTATAGATGCTGAAACAAAACATGTTACAACCATACCCGGTCTCCATATTCCCTTAACAGATTATCTATCATAAATTCTACAGTATAAGCCTACAGTAAAACGTGATCATTTCTATAATGACAATTATAATTTCGAGACAATTTCTCTTTTCATCAGTCTTTTTAATTTGTGCCTTTTTTTAGATGATGTTCGACTTTCTCCAAAAACTTTTTAAGGGGCAGTTTCTCAATAGAGTTCAAATAGATCGCATCTTTTACCATCAGCTTTGCGATAGGAATGGCTCGCGCAAATCTTCTCGCACTGCTCGAGCGCGCTGGTGAGTTTAGGGTGACTCGCGCACCGCGCCGCTGCTGCACAATTAAAAGAACTGTGCTTCAGTCGTGTTGTGCACGATAACCTGAGACATTAAAGCTGTTCACACTGAGGATTCGTCTTTGCTGTGGGAATTGGGACAAACTGCCGCAGTAAAGACATTAAGCTTTCTTAAAGAGCTCACCGTTTTCTTCTCAGCCTGAATATAGACTTTCTTGTTTCATGTTAGACACAGAAATGCAGCTTTTCCCAGAGGTCACTGTGTCTAACCTATCATTATTGTAATTGCGCTGACTCTTGTGTTTCCAGTCAGCCCCTATGGACAAGGAAAGAAAACTATGTTCGGAATAGTATAAAGTATACTACCATACTGCTCTTACGTTTCTGTAGTATGCATAGTGTGCACAGTGTTTTATCATAACATCACTTTTACAGCTCTTAAATCGTGGAAGAAATATATATATATAATATGTGTGGTGTACAGTTTTCTGCTTATAATGTGTGTGTGTGTGTGTGTGTGTGTGTGTGTGTGTACGTGTGCGTGTGTGTGCGTGCGTGCGTAAGTGCGTGTGTGTGTGTGTGTGTGTATTTTCTCATTTTCTGCAAAGCCTGATCAGAATCTATGCCTAAAATTGTGATATTTAGTAATATTTACGGCACATATTTCATTTTGTTTAGATAGTATGAACTCTTCGTTTACACTGTTGTACTCTTACACAGTAAAAATGATTTTTCAAAGTTGTAAATAAGATTATTATGTTTCATAAAATATCACTTATATATGCATACTGTATACAGTACATACTATTATTATTTTTGCAGTATGCATACTAGTCTGTGCGCATTTTAGTTTTTACTAAAATGTTTCTATAAATATTATTACATGGTATGTTGGAAATTAATTAGTCTTTTTAGTAAGTGTCTTAAAATGATGTAATAAACAATATATGCATAGCTACTGTACTATGTACTATTTTTGCAGAGGTGTGTACTTTTTTCTGAAATGTTTTAATAATTTTTCATCACTTGGCACCTTGAAAATAATATTTTGTTAATATTTTTAGCAAAACAAAATCTTAAAAATATCAATATTGCACACATAAAGAATA
The DNA here is from genome assembly GCA_027564155.1 of Gymnocypris eckloni scoliostomus. Lineage (NCBI taxonomy): Eukaryota > Metazoa > Chordata > Actinopteri > Cypriniformes > Cyprinidae > Gymnocypris > Gymnocypris eckloni. The sequence continues at coordinate 26,186,163 of CM050430.1, read as the reverse complement.
AATGCATACTATAATTATACTGTTTTTATTATTTTGCAGCATGCATACTTTGTGTGCACAGTGTGTAATTTCTGCTAAAATGTTTCTATAAATCATTCATTATATGGCACCTTGAAATATTTTAATTTTTAATAAAAACAGTCTTAAAAAGATCAATATTGCATGCATCAAGAATATATGCATACTATATATTATGTTTAGGGTAGTATAAAACCAAACTGATCATACTATTTTTGAAGTATGCATACTGTGCACAGTGTTTAATGTCTTCTAAAATGTTTCTAAAGACTTTAAGTAAGTCTTAAAAAGGCAAATATTCCATGCATAAGTTATTAATGCACACTATACACAGTATGCATACTGCAGACATATAGTAGTATGGTAATATGGCGAGCAGAACTCGCAGCGCCTCCTGCAGACGGATGGTGGATTTGAGGGAAAGTGTGTGATGTGTTCTCGTTAGGAGGAAGACTGATATGAAGTATAAATAAACATGTAAAGGCAGATTGGTGTGTTGGGTTTGTTCCTATGATGTTGGGACATGTCAACATTCTTCTGCTGATAACAAATATCTTCATCATTAGAGGAGAGAGAGAAGGAAAAGAGAAATGAAAGCTTGCATGACTCACACAATCAAAACAGCTCTATCCTGCTCTGTACATCTATTTCATTATTTTCCCATGATCAATTTGGTATTTGTTTCTAATTTTAAGTGGGTAATTTGCTGTTTTGTTCCTGGTGCTTTGGGCCGTGACTCGTGCCTCAGCATGGCTTACTCTCTGTATTTACGGAGGGATTTCCTAATTATAGCTGTCAAATGTCTCAGAGGCTTAGAGCAAACAAATAAGAAAGGCACAGGAGAACAATTAAAGGAATAATTCACCCTGAATCAAAACTTCTGTCAGCATTTACTCCCCTCATGTCTTCTCATGGAGAGGTTAAGCTGTATGTTCACGATGCTCTTTGAAGCTCAAAAGTCAACCAAAATTATCATAACATCACTTTTACAGCTCTTAAATCGTGGAAGAAAGTATATATATATATATATATAATATGTGTGGGTGTACAGTTTTCTGCTTATAATGTGTGTGTGTGTGTGTGTGTGTGTGGTGTGTATTTTCTCATTTTCTGCATAGCCTGATCAGAATTTATGCCTAAAATTGTGATATTTAGTCATATTTATGGCACATATTTCATTTTGTTTAGATAGTATGAACTCTTCGTTTACACTGTTGTACTCTTACACAGTAAAAGTGATTTTTCAAAGTTGTAAATAAGATTATTGGAGTATGTTTCTATAAGAAAATACACTTTACTTAAAGCCTTTATGTGTAATGCATTATAAAAGTAGATTTAATGCATTAATTATGCCTTATAATGCACCTTACAATGCATTACACTGTACAATCTCATTAATAATTGTTACCACAGTTAATACATTATAACACTTATTGATTCATTGTTACAGTATGCATTTTATATATCGGTTGTAATTATTTACAACAAGCTAATTATATTACAATACACATTCTGAATAATTATAATGCATTATACCCTTTAATAACCCTTTATAATGCATTATACACAAAGGCTTTAAGTAAAATACTATTTAAGTCTTACTCTACTTCAAATTTTGACATTTAATTAAACGTGTTACTTGCTGTTTCTTCCTAATTACCTGTTAATTTAATTTAATTTATTAGCAATTTCTATGTGAAAATAGTTTCAAAGTAATGTTTTCCAAGTTAAGTACATAAAGTACACTTAATATATATATATATTTGTGGTGGAATTGACACCACAACTACAGGAATTGTATAATTTAATATAGTAACTTTGACTAACATTTGATATTAAAAACGATCATATATAGAAATTAATAATTTCACTTCTTTAACCATCATTTATTAAACATATAATAAATCATATTCTTATGATGGAGTTTCATAGTTTTTTTGTTGATTGGGTGTGGGACAAGATAATAATACATACATTTGAAATGTGCCAAAATTTAATTAAGAATATATATTTAAAGAGACTTTCACATAGCATCAAAATAAATCTTCTTGTTTTATCAATAGTTATTATTGTATCTTGCGCTAGTTATTTTGATCTTGCCCAAGTGATTTTTTTAGATCTCTTATCTTGTTATTTTATATCCTTGTTTACTTTTGTTTTCTCTAGTTCTTGTTTTTTGATTTTGTGCATTCTAAAGTTTTGTTGTCTCTTTTGAATTAGATTTTATTTGACCCTTGTTTTTGCAGTTCCAGGTCCTTTTGGAACTTGGCTTTTTTGATTTTGCTCTTTGATTATTTACTTGGGCAAGTTTTGGTTTACTTTTGTCTGTCTGGTGTCTTTGTGTTGTCTTGTTTGTTATCATGTCCTATCCTTTACCCAGATTCCCTGTCCTCTGACCCTTCTACCTGGAAGCAGCTCTCCACTCTCACGAGTCAAGTCTCTGGTTCTGTGAGTCCCTTACCTGGCGGCTGAGATTCACTTCAAGCTAACCCTGTCTCTCCCTTCCTCTGGAGCTGCCGCCTCCGTGCTCGAGTCCACTACCACCTCGGACCGGCTCAGTGGTCATCCCTCCTGCCCGTATTGTGTTGTCTGCCCTGTCCCTCTGTTTGGACTGATTCACTTCTCACTGTCCCTGCTGTTTCTAATCAATAAACTACCATCGTCCGCTCATTTGCATCTGGGTCCCATTTCTTGCAGATCCCTGACAATAACAGAACTTGGCTTAGCAAACAAAGATAAAAAGCTGCAAAATCCCTCTTTCTGCTGCACGTTTCACTGGGTAATGATGATGAAGTGTTTGAGCTCTCTTCTTCAGGCTGAGAGAGAGAGAGAGGTGTTTAATGTGACAGGGTCCGCACTAAACCAACAGGCCCCTGATATATACACTGATGAATGTTAAACAGCCCCTTCACCCTGCCACGGGCCAGAAAGCGCTTACACTAGGAGAATAAATCATTCATTTCTCATAAAGGCATCTATCTGTGGGCTAACAATGAAAGCACATTTCTGTAACATTTACTCCGAAGCTTCAGATGAACACAAAAGATGCAGGAGCTTCTTTTAATGTTGTTTTAGTCCAATTCTTAAAACATTAACTGCAGGCTACAAAACACAACAGCAAATGAACAAAGAAGTGGAAGCGTTGCATGCATAGATGTCATCAAAAAGGCACATTCTGGAATTGTTTTGCATAGTGTAATGATTCAAAAGACAGTTTTTCTTTGTCCCACGGAGCAGTTTTAATTGCAAGCATCTGGGTATAGTGTGTCTGCAAAGCAACATACTTTCACAGAAAGAACAATTAACCTCAAACAGAGTGTTAATTTCTCTGGAAAAGCAGGAATTAAGTGAAGTCGGTGGCTACGAGACAATATCCCAGAGCAATCTATTCTAATTGGTCCCCATAATCAAATATTTCAGCAGTCGAGGCCGTCTGCAGCTATTTATGACAGCGAAAATTGTCTCGTTATGAGTATTACAGGATTCATAATGTATTATGCAGTGCTGTTAATTTTGTTTTCCATATTTTGATTAAAAATCTTTTTTTTTTCTCAAAAATGGAACATACGCAGTGGAAAACAGATTGGTCTGTCTGTTTAGACCCCGGTTAAAATAAACATTATAATAAATTGACCATATGAAAATGACAATACAAGGAGTTTCATCATGGTTCATTCAAAATGCAAAAAATCTGTACTCCTCCATTACAGTATCATAAAGTGGCTTAAGGATCTCTGTTTAGATTCAGCTTTTATACATGCGCACGCACACACACACACACACACACACACACACACACACACACACACACACACACACACACACAGACACACACACACACACACACACACACACACACAGACAGACACACACACACACACACACACACACACACAGCAAATCAGTATATCAGAATGATTTCTGAAGATCATGTGACACTGAAGACTTGAGTAATAATGCTGAAAATTCAGCTTTGATCACAGAAATACATGACATATTACAATGTATTCAAATAGGAAACAGGTATTTCAAATTTTTACAATATTAAATATTTTTTACTTTATTTTCAAACAAATAAATGTAGCCATTGGTGAGCAGAAGATACTTTTTTACAAAAACACTATCAAAATCTTACCAAATACCAACCTCAAACTTTTGAACGTTATATGTGTGTATTAATTAATTAATTTATCTATTTATTTTTGCATAATTTGACGATATTAGAACTTGATTGATAGAAATGATGCATGAAATATTCATTGACATTTTATTTCATAAAAAATATGGGAATGACGCCACAATTAAGGGATAGTCGTGTTTTGGTAAAAATTGAAACAATATTCATAAAGTGTTTATTTCGTGTTTTTAGACTTTTATCATTTTAAACATGTAATAATTAATGTTTTCATGGATTTTTATAGATTGGAAGCCTGTGGGGGAAACATAAATACGACATTTTAATGTGACATTCATATAACTAATATTAATACATCACTGAGTTTCAATAAACAACAAAACAAAACAAAAACAAAATATACTCCTGGAACATAAAAGTACGGGGTGTTTAAGAAATGCATGCCAAGTCACCACAGCTGTAGTGCTTGTACTTTCCTCTGGTATTTGGGCTGAAATGCAGTTACCATGGTATTATTTGTGAGGGACTGACCGGTCGTCCGGTGACGCTGGTGTCCCACATGACAAAAAGTTTCTCACATCTCCCCCTCGCGGTTCATGTGTTCAGTGATGGTGGAAAATGGCGGCTAGATGAGTCTTTACACTCCTAAAGAGAAAAGCTAAAGTGTGTGGAAAAACTCTGGATATATTTTTGGAATATCGACAACAACAGTCACGGGCGTCTCACAACACCTTCATCAGTGAGGATGTCGTGCTGGGTGCCCACGAAGAAGGAGAAGTATGGAGTCGGTGAGTAGAGAAGGACCAAACTTCTTCATGTCCCATTAGAAAAGTTTTGGGAGAAACAGTGATTCGAGTTTCTCTGTGTTCCCGGCTGGTTTGGATTATTGAAGGAGGTTTGTGCTGAAGTGTTTTTCTGATTGTGTGTCAGTGAAATCAGTGCGCTGTCGTGTATTTGGAGATGTGTGTGTGTGTTTGTATATGTGAGTGTTTTTTGGTGGAGATTGACACAGACGCGCCTAGTTCCAGTGTTTCCTGTGCGGCGGCCTGAATGGAGCTCATGGATGCATTGTTGCTCATTGTTTATCGCGCGGTGATACTTTGTAACCGCTTTCACGCTGATACGTTCTAAAGTTTCTGAACGCGCTACATTCTAAACAGCCGCTGCTGCTTTCAATCGCCCAATTGTTTCGTTTCTATCTCAGCGTTCCTACTGTCGCTGATAACCTGAACATGTTAGGATGTTTAAAAACGGTGATTTCCATTCACACAATTTCTGAAGTGAATATACATGGCTTAAATAAGGATACACAGTGAACTGAAGTGCTTTAATAAATCCGTATGTGACTCTAATAACTGGAAAACTCATGCACAGTTATTGGTCGAAAGGCGTGGGAAGCTTGACGTAAACACATTCGTTTTATTGGGCTACTACATGCGTGTAACTGTTCATATCTGGGGAGTTTTAGAGCCTTTTTTTAGCCAATATTTCATAAATGTACGTGTAAAGTTATTTGTATTTTGTGCCTATATCGCATTCATCTCTCTGAAATACTTCATTCTGATTGGTCAGCATTATTTCAGTCACTGCTCACCTATATTTCACGTCTTACATTATTTCTCTGCTTCCTTATGACTTCCTGTACAAATGAGAAACTAACATAACTACTGTTCCTATACAACGTGCCCGAGTATGTATCGAGCTAGATGTTAATCAGACACATCAGCTGTAAAGGAAAGTTGAACAGTATTTTCCAGGCGTTTCTTCCTTCTTGTATGTAATGATAGACTGGAATGTTTTCATGCTGTTTGCTGTGTGTTGCCTCATTCCTCCAGCTGTGATTTGATGTGTGTTTTAGTAGTTAATATATCAAAGTTCACTTAGAAAGTCCGTTGGAAGAACTTTTTTAAGTTTGTGGATGATTTAAGGATATAAAAGTCTTAATTCCAACTCAACTGGAGAAGAACTTTATGGGTTGCATTAAATGGAGGGTCAGTATGACTTCTTATTGGCAGCAAACTCAGTCTATCACATAATTCTGGTTTTATCTGCTCTCCTTGATGGAGACTCAAAATATCTCTAGCATTCATGTTGTTCAGCTCTTTTTAAATCTTGTGGTTAACCCATTGTGTTTGAGAGTGAAAGGTTGTTTGTGGCGTTCAGTACTTCCACTCTGAGCTCAAAGGAGCACAAGGCGGTGTGTCGACATGTCTAGTCTCTCTGTTGTGTGTGTAATTTTACCTTGAGGGCGGTTGAATTGTACTCTGTAATGTTGAAATAGTTTTGCCTCAGTGTTGGTGTAATTTAACTTCTCAAGTGCACCAGACTGAGGTGAAGCTTTTCTGACTATGGCAGGTAAAAGAGGAACATGTTGAAGCACTTTTATGTGTGCTGCTTCCTTGATAGTCTAACTGTTGAAAGTGGAATCGTTTTCTGACTGGATATAGAGTTATCATGTTCTTTAAGAACATGCACTGATGTTCAGATTGGGCAGATTCTGTGTGGTTTGCATCCCCCCCGCCCGCCCGCCCGCCCGCTCCAGTTAAAGACATGAACCTGGGTTATTGTAGTTTTAGAATTAATGAATAAACTAAACATCTAAAATATTCTACACACACACACACACACACACACACACACACACACACACATATATATGTTTAAAAGAAGAAAAAAAATTGAATTACTAAACAACCAAAATTCAAGTGAAACAGAAAATATTTACTTTATTAAACAATAAAAGAACACTGATATGGACATCTAACTTAAATAACAAATATTTGTACATTTTTTAGCTGTTATGTAAATTAATTATGCAGTGATTAACATATATTGCATTTTCTTTTTAAATTATAATACATTTATTATAATGCATTTTTTTATTTGATGTTTTACTCCAATTTATTTGTAATTAATTGTGAAATGTACTGTCAATTTCTGAGTGAAAATTGTTTCTATTCTAATTATTGGTGAGTGATGCATGTAGTCCCACAAATTAAAGTCTCTCCTTAAAATCTGAGCTCTAGTGCTAGTGATTATTATTTTGATAATCGATTAGTTGGCCGGTTATTCTTTCGATCAATCGGATAAAACTATATATTTTTAATTTTATTGACAAAAAACACTCTGTTCCACATTCTGCCCAATGTTCTTCAAACAAACGTGCCAACTGAATGCTATGAAAACATACAGTGCTTAGCAATTTATTAGACCACCTGTCATAATAAATAGAAAACACTAATATTTTAGGAATCTGTCAAAAAGCTAATTAATCAAAAAAATGTATTGTCATTTATTGGGCAAATAACAAACTGAAACAACTAAATAGTATTAATTCACATAATAACAAGAAATGGCCTCCTACAGCAGCAGCTTACATTCTTGCCAGTTTTGTTTATGCACTTTTTGACCGTTATTGAGTATCTGAAAAAACCCACTATAAAGCGCTCTGCCTTTCTTTCCTAGATAACCGCAATAATTATATTATAGCAGCAGTGTCACAAACCTTGCATAATTTGTTAAAAACCTTACATACATTTGTTTTAATACATTTAAGCATTGTATATAGTGAATATATTTTTAATCTCTATTAAAATTTTAAATAATTATAAAAACACAAACTCAGTGTTAACCAACAGGAAAGAGTAATTTTCTGCAGGAACACGTGTTGACTTTGATCACAGTCACGTGTCATGCCTTTATCCTGTAAAAGGCGGTTATGAAGCATCTAATATTTATATTCAGACAATTACACGCTGTTATCCCTTAACAGTTCCTACTCTCATAAAATACTCGCACTGCATCTTGACTTTTAAACCTTAATTTAACAGATATTTTAGTACAATGTATATTTTTGTGCTGAATACCCTAATAATTGTCTCCCTCTCTGTGTTCCCTCTGTCTGATGCGCATGCATGCATAACTTAACCCATACGGTCAGGACGGGCCTTTATGCAAAAAAATGGAAGTGTTTGTGTGAATTTGTGACATTTAAAGATAAGGATATGACTGTAAACTGAATGTTTTTGCGCTGAGGACGCACACGCATGTGTCACAGCGCCTGACAGGTAAAGTCATTATGCTAATGATTTAACTTAAAGCTTAAAATAAAGAATTCTCATGCAGCTTGGATCACGTACTTCTCCCGCAGCATCTCATTCGGTTTCCTTTACTATTTTTAGATGCATTTTCTCCATTGAAATGTGTTATTCAGTGCTATAATTTCACACAACCGGCTGAAGTTGGACGTGCACTGTGGTCAGACCCGACTAATCGACAATGATGAGAATCGTTGTCGATTTTCATAATCATAATCTATTTTATCGATTAGTTGTTGCAGCCCTAATAATGTGTAAACATCGAATCATTTCGACCTGCTACTTCTGAGCAGATCACCTGAAATGCATGCATGTTGAAACAGGGCCTGGAAGTCATGTGACAAGGGGGCTTGTGTCTGTCCTGAATGTCTGGATCAAAGATTTCCTCAAAGACCCCTAATATAAGTCCTGACTCTCACTCTGTGATCAGCTATTTGGTTTTCAAAGTCTTTTAATTGTTGCTGAATCAAGTCATTTAAACTGGAATGGAGACTCTGAGATGATTAAACCGAGTGTAGGGTTTATAGTTAACATTCAATGGTCTACATCAAAACACACTAGCTGTAGTTAATGTTCAGTGATATGATCTTGGCATAGTTCTGCATTCATCATGCTTAAAACACATACCTTGTGAAAGTTTTTCCACATCTGTCAGTTTATGGTTTTGACAGTAATGGGTTCATTTTCACATCCTCTTTTTTCGGATCCTCCGCACACCTCTGTTTCTCTGCATGAGTAAGTCTTGTGGTATTTGAGGAAGTGTTCTCTGAAAGAGGTGCGCTGCTTACGTGCTGCCGTCCCATACGAGTTTCCAAAGCAGCTTTAATAGGCTTTGTGTGTGTAGTTTGTTCCATTGATTCAGGCCTTGAGCAGAACAGCAGTGGCGTTTGCTTTGAGAGCTCTGCATGAAGATGGCTGGCTGAGAGAGACGGAGCCATTGTGGTGATGCGTGAACAATACAATTACTATTTACCACATGAAACTTATCAGATGTGCATGCATTGATCTTAAATATTCACCCATGTTCACAATCATAGGATTTTTCTGCTATTTTATGATCTGCAATCTTGTTGTAGCCCCTTAGATTAAAACTTTTTTTTAGTAAAATATAGTATAATCTTGTTGCAGATATTCAATGTTTTTCACAATCTTTCACTAAATGAATTCATATTGAATAATTTGTATTTTATATGCATCAATATATTAATGCGTACTTGATTTATTGCAATATTTATCTAAATGTTTTATAAAATATTTTAATGAGATATTCATACATTAAAATATGTATTTAATGTGATATTTTTTTAAAGAGGTCATATGCACTTTTACAAGTTGTTTGAACTGTGGCAGTGTGTGTACTAGTGATGTGTGGATGAGCTAAAACGTCACCCGAATCCACAGCTTCAAATGAATTAATTACCTTTATTTTTGTCTGATTTAGATAACCGAACCCGACCCGCACCCGATTGTCACAATCAGGGTTTGTATGATCATGAAAAACCTGGAGAAGTCTTAAAATAATCTTTGCAAATTGCCTTTCCTAAAAATGTGCTAATTAGCAAGTTTCATGATGAATGCAGCTAATGTAAACAGTCTCAGAGCTCATTAACATTTAAAATAGAATGACACAATACGGCTGTTTTTGACAGAGTTTAAAAAAATGTTTTTTACACTACCAATGAAAGATTTTAATCGAGCTATGTTACAGACTTTTCATTAAGACCCTAAAGAATATCAGCTTGTGGCATTATATGACCCCTGTAAAGGCAGCTGTGAGCGTTTGAACACTTGAATCAGAGTTTTGAATCAATTTAAGTGATTCACTGAAATTAATCAGATACCATAAGAAAACATTAATTTTCTTACTTGTAAGACAAGCAAGTATCGTAAACTCTTTTAATGAAGGAAACCTATTGGTAAATATAAATCATACTAAAATCCTTGCAATATTCATGATGTTGCATAACCTGTAAATCACTGAATCTATCATGAATATTCATTATTTCATATGTATATTTCTTGGCAGGTGTCTGATATTTAACTTGTTCATGATTCGTTTGGTGTGTGTGAATCATTTCCGAGGTTCTGTTTCCTTCTCTTGTTTTGGTTAGTCATTTTAATAACCTGATTCCTATGATGGTAGTTTAAAACTGTAATTTGTTTTCTCTGTTTTATGTTGTACCTGGCATCTTTTGCGAATCTGAAACATAATTTTATGATGTGCTTGCCAATGAATTAATGCTTGTTAATTTGGATGATTACATACCTTTCTGATTGAAGGCGTGGAAGTTAAATATTTGTTGAGAGATTTAACGAGAACTAGCCATTTGGAATTGCACCCAGTTCCGGAAGGCATCTTAGTAAAGGTGCCAGCTCTGCACTTCCATAAGAAGTCTGGCACATGCTGAAAATCAGTTTTGCAATGTTTTTGTGTTTGTGATTTGTCTTTTAGCTGTTTGCCATTAGTCGAGAGGCTCAGCTGAACTTCCTGCATCCTGTAAATATTCTGGCATTTCACTGACATGCTTGGAATATCTGCACGGCGCACCAAAAAATGAGACGCCTCAGTCACCCACAGGCCACCTCAAGAGTGACCGCCACTTAAAGGGACGGTGTCTTTTTTTTGAGCAATAGTTAAACAATAGACAGTTTACCCTAAAATGAGTTGATGATTTACTCACCCCCAGGTCATCCAAGGTGTAGAGAAGTTTATTTGCTCATCATATTTGGAGAAATTTAGTATTCACATGCTCACTAATGAATGCTCTGCAGTGAATGGGTGCCGTCCAAATGAGAGTCCAAACAGCCGATGAAAGCTGTAATCCACAAGTAACGTCTTGTAAAGCCAAAAGCTGTGTTTATTACAAATAAATCCATCAAGACATTTTTAACGTCAAACCAGTGCTAAAATGGAAGTCCATAATATTGCTTTCTCCTGTGAAAAAGCTGTCTTGTCTGAATCAGGATAAGATGTAAACATACCTTTCTGATTGATTTGAGAGTACAACTGTAGATGTTTTTCACTGGATTATGGACTTGTATTTTGGGCCAATTACATTTGAAGTTAACGTCATCTTAGTTAAAGGTGCAGCTTTTGGCTTCACAAGAGGTTAACTGATGGACTGGAGTGGTGTGGATTATTGACATGTTTTTATCAGCTGTTTGGACTCTCATTCTGACGGCACCCATTCACTGCAGAGGATCCATTGGTGGTACAGTGATGTAATGTTGAATGTCTCCAAACTTAATTAAGAAATTAACTCATCCACATCTTGGAATGTCTGATGGTGAGAACATTTTGAGCAAATTTTCATTTTTGGGCGAAGTTCTCTCGCAAAGCACTGCATTGTAACGAGCTTTTCCAACATGTAAAACTTGACTTAGTTTGGCACAGCTTTTCTTTTTGTTCATTGTTTTGTTCTTTCTTTCATTCTTTATGCAATCACTTCAGATCTGTCATCCAGCATAATAACACATTGTTTGATTGGTGACATTCTCAGATTTGTAGATTTATGCTTCATGCTGCTTGTCTTCACATAACAATCTTGAAGACAGAAGCATGCAAATGTCACATCGGTTACCCCATATGTGCAGACGCGATCAAACGGGTGTTTGGAGTTTGACTCCGCTCACTGTGTGCATGTGAACTGTGCCGAGCTGCCGCTGTTCTCCTGTCCTTCTTTCTGTCACGTTACCGTCACTCTAATCCCTTTTGATTAAAGCTGAAGTGTTGTGTTGTAATATGCCATAACACATGGATGAGAGCAATTCTTTGAGTTTGGAGAGGAGGATGAAAGACTTCTCTTCCTCTTCTTACTGTTTGTCGATCCTTTGAGACTTTAGCTAAATAACAGCAGAAAGATTTTTCTTGCTGTATGAATGATTTATTTCAGTGTGCCACTGTAGAGTGTGCTTTTTCATATTGACAAGCCTAAATCAATCCAGCTCAGAGAAACATGAGATTGGTCCAAGAAATAGATATTCTGAACAGATGTAGCCTGTGCAAAACTTTATAGGGAGCTTTGCTTGCTGTGCAGTCACTGTTTGTGTGCTTACTAGGGTGTTGTGGGTGGTTGCTAGTGCATTGTCCTGTGTACATTGGAGTAGTTTCTAGGGCTTTGCTATGCATCACAAAGGCTTGCCTGGTGATTTATAGTATGTTAATACAGTTTCTAGGGTGTTGACATAAATGATAAACATAATTATTACAACCACATTAACGACTTAATTGTAGAAAAAAATACTATTATTATTAAAACACATTTTTAAAGGTATATTCACAAATGTTCTACCATGTGTTAATTTTAAAATATAAACCTCTGTTTGTTTGCAAAAAAATAGAAGGTTTTCATTTTCATTTGAAAATGTTTCATGCCTTCATTTGTTTATCAGAAAATATAAAACACAAGAATTTCTGCAAGAATTTTTTTAGGGCCCTATTGTTCTAAATGTTGAAATTGAGAGTTTTGGACTTGTTTTTTCACTGAAATAAATGTTTTTGTTATTACACAGAGAGTAAAGTACCGTTGGGTACTGGAACCGTACCGTACCGGTTCAAATGTGAACGGTACCCAACCCTAGTCCTTTCTCTCTTCCTCTTATCTCTGTGGTGTTATCACTCTCTCTCTCTCTGACTGTAGACTGTGTTGTTTGTGTTGGTATTCTGGCGGTTTCTTCAACGGCGGACAGGATCGCTCTACCCAACACTTTGGCTCTCCAGATAAGGAAACGCTACTTCCTTTGGCTTCAGTAAAGCCGCCAGTCAGAAGTGCAGCTTGACTGAAGACAATAGTTGTGTTTGTACTCTCACACACAAGCGTATAATCTCTCATTATCTCCAGTGTGCTCCTGATTAACCTCAGCCACAGTCTGGTCTGTGTTTGGACCCTGTCGGATGAGAAGAGTCAGAACGACGGGGCGGGAGATGAGCGCGACTGACGGTGATGATCAATCATGACAGCACAGCTTCGTGACTTAACTGCTTTTTTAACTTTAAAACAATTCATACTAATCAGAGTTCACAAGACGGACCAACCAGATTGGATGCAGCGTCATTTCCGGCACTGTAATTTCTGTCAACGCTCGTGTGGTATAAAGATACTAAATGTAACATTTCAATTAGTAATTCATCTATTAATTGTTGAATTATTATAATTGAATTTAGATGGAGTATAAAATATCATATTTTGATGAGCATTATTGTACAGACTATTAACTTATGGCAACAAAAACTTAAAAAATAAATAAAGTGTGCAGAAATCACTTTTTTATTTAATTTAATATTTTATATTATTTTTATATAATCATGGCAGTGACTTTGCGCATATACATTTTGTAACTGTTTTTACAGTTTTTCACTGAAATTAACTTTTTAACATTTAATTGATCTAAAAATCATATTTAAATCATTGTGAATAAATTGAATTTAGTTTTGATTGAAACCTATTGAGTATTGAATATCGTGTTTTGGTGAGCATTATTCTGAAGACCATTAGCATAAAGCAACACACACTTTGTTAAATCCAAGTGAAAAAAAGTTAAACGTGAAAATGTGATTTTATTTAACATTGTGCATGTATTGTATTGAATAGTTAACTGTTTGTTTTTTACACTGAATTAGTCATTTATAACATTTGAGTAATTTATCTTTTATATCATATCTTTTAAATCTTATATCATATTTTTTTTTTTATCATGGCAGTTTAACATGTATTATCTTCAATAATTGAATGTTTTTAATGGATCATTTCTAATTTATTACATGTCATTTTGTAATTTGTTCAAATCATGATCAAGAAATAAAATGACTATCTAGTTTATTTATTTATATTTAAATACTTTATTGCAAATTAGCTTTTTTCATTCTTGGTTTGTTGCCTTTTCATACAGTTTGAGATACAAATAATAATAATAAATTCCCCTTGTTGTTTTTTGATTTGTCGTAAGAGCCAGTTTTGAACTCCTGGCATTCAAATGGTAATCAAAGATGTGTCTTTGTTCAAAGCTCATTTCCTGTTGAATGTGTTGCTCTTATGAATCTGCGTCTCTCTCCTTACAGCCCGATTAGTTCAGCAACACTTTGTCCTATCGCCTTTGTTTTTTGAGCAGAGGACATTAGCTAATAAACGTCTCTGAGCAGGACTGATAATGAGGCGTTCTCAGGACACCTGCCAGAAGAAAGGCCACTGATCACCGTAAAAAACAGACAAGTGAGAGATGCTCGAAGTCATAAATACAGATGACGTAGGACAGTGGTTCTCAAAGTGTGGTACGCAGAGGAATCTCAGAATTAAACACATATACAGTCTGTGTTTTTTTTAATCAAGTACTTTTTTATTTAAAAGTGAAATAAAAACTGTACTGTGCTTAAAGATTAAATGAAAATGTATTGTAGCTACTTAAAGTTAAATAAAAACCAAGTTACTGTACTTAAGTGTTAAGTATGATACATTTTCATTTAATCTTTATTTAAGTACAGTTTTTTTTAAACATTTAAGTACAGTTCAGTTTTTATTTCACTTTTAGGTACAATATATTTTAATTAAATAATTATGTTTTTTATTTACGTGGAAGTAAGCACGGTGCAGTGTTCATGTTCAAATTATGTATTTACTATATTTTAAGAGGCTGACAATAATAAATATCCTTATACGGATTAAAACTGACTTGTTTTTTGTTACATTTTTTTTTTTTTACTGTGTATGGTGCTACTGAAAGTGAAAGTGACGTGACATACTCAGAATTTGTGCTCTGTATTTAACCCATCCAATGTGCACACACACACACAGCAGTGAACACACACACACACTGTGAACACACACCCGGAGCAGTGGGCAGCCATTTACACTGCATTTTAATGTTGGTCATAATGGTGGTACTTGGAAAGCCAAATATTTTCTGAGGTGGTACTTGGTGTAAAAAGTTTGAGAACCACTGACGTAGGAGATTACCAAACTTCTTGTTTTAGCCAATTATTCATAGAATATTTTTGTGTCGATTGGAAATTCTTTAAAAAGATGCTTCCTCCTTTAACAACTTCAAAGCAGCATTTGTTAGTAACTTTAACTACCTTCAGTTGTTTTGTTTAACTGTAGTTTGTCTATGCGTAACTTGGCAAGCTACATTTTGAAAGCTTCCTCGGCATTGTGTTTGTCAGGAAATATCCTGTGGAGTCACACGTCCTTGAAGGAAGTTTCCACAACCACTTAAATGCACACCCGCTCACTCATACGAAGATGAACACCGCAAATACACTACATGCTTTATTTTTTATAGCCAGTACAGAATAGTTCACCCAAATCTGAACATTTGGTGCTAATGCCAGATCATCCAAAGTGTAGGTGACTCTTTTTTCATCAGTATTAAAAGTAAAGTAGCTGAAACTGTCATCTTTGGTGATTCATAATGCAAGTCAGTGGCAATGAGAGTCAAAAAGAGCACATCAAGGAACACAAATAGGTACCTCTGGCTCCTGACGATATATCGAGGTCTTATGAAGTGAAACGATCGGTCTGTGCAAGAAACTGAACATCATTTACCTCACGATTACCTGGAATCCAGAGCCTCGGGCAAACTGAGAAATACAATGATTTTCCACGAACTGGATATTTTGTAGAGTTTGTTTCAATGAACTGGTTAAAAAAACGATTCACACTAATCTATGCATAATGTACATAATCTAAAGGATATAATATTAAATAAATTAGTCTTCATTAGTTTACCTTTTTACATAAACAATGAGAAACCATAAAGTTTTTGACCCTTCATTCAAATGCTTGGTTCACACAAGTGCATATCAGCGGCTCTTAATGCCAAAAATAGGCCTATGTCTTAAAAAAAAGTGGATTGCAATGAGAAATGTGTGCTTTAATAACCGGATCTTGATTTGTTTGCAAGTACAATATTAAGCACTGAAGTCTGTTTGATCCTTTATAGTGTATCTATCCTCCCTCTCTCGTCTTCAGTATCTTGTATGAAGGTTGAACTTGTGAATTTGTATTTGAAAGAGTCAGAAGTCCCCAAGCATACCTGCCAACCGCTGTCAGATTTCAACCTAAACCAGTGTGAATGTCCTGAAGCCAGGTCTCTGCTATATGAGGATGAGTGTTATCATATACAAGCATGCGTTTCAGGACGGTGTTTGTGATGTAATGCCTCTTTAGAGTTGTATTTCTCAGTCTGAAGTAAGGCAGCGCATGATGCCGGTCTGTAGATTAGTCTCCCTTAGAGATATTCTTAATAGATTCTCAACATGAATTTTGAATAATCTGGGGATTATGGATTCGAGTTATGTGATATTATGAGCTTTGGTCTGAGAAGATGCGATAACTGGGTTTCTCGGAGGGGGAAACGCTCGGGTTTAGGGATGTTTCTCTAATATAAAATACCTCCCATTAAAAGTATTTTTAATACATGTGTGTTGGTCCAATAAAAGTGTAATGCATGTGTTTTTGGTATGTTTCTCAGTCACACGGGTGGAAAATTACAGGGATTTGGGTGGCACAAGCACAAAAATATAGTGAAAATTTAGTTATTTCTGCTTGTTTGTGGTTTAATCTTGTTGTGGTATACTATTTTGCTTTAACATTTTGGTTAATTTGGTTATGTGATGCAAAAAAGGTTTTCAATAAGTAATAACTTAAGTTGATGCTGTGAAGCTAATTGATTTCTTTCTAATTTGTATAGTTTGTTAATGCACTATAGCTAACATGAATGATTGAATCAATCAATGAACAATTTTTTTTACAGCATTTAATAATCTGTATTAAGGTTAGGTAATAAAAATACAGTTGTTAAATTGTTCATGTTGGTTCTGTTCATTCATGGTAACATATAATACTTTTTTACTTTAAAAAAGGCATGAATAATTGTTAAAAATTAATATTGTTGAAATTGTTTTGTTTATTGCTAGTTTATACAATGTTAAGTAGTGTTAACAAATGAAACCTTATTGTTAAATGTTATCAAAATTATACATTATAAATAATTTATTTTTAAGTCAGAAAGTAATTTATTTTCTGCAAGCAATACATTTTTATATTTTGTCAGCAAACATTAATTTATGGTTGTTCTTTACGTTTTCTTTATAGAACACAAGTTACAAGAAATTAAATATTAGCAATAACGGTTTAAAATAATTAGCAATAATAGCTGCAGTTTAGACAAGTGTTATTTTAGCATTAAATAGTTAGTTAATATTTGAAATTACGTTTTATTTTTACATTTTGAGTTTTAGTAATTTTGTTGTTTGTTACTTAAATTTTTGTTGGTTTATAAATTTCAGTAGTTTTTTTTTTTTTTCAGTTTTAGTTTTTTTTAAAGAAAATCAGGATTAATTAAATGCAAATGTGAAATGTTGCCTTAAACTAGCAGAAATATCGTTTCTTTTATATTTGTATTTTATATCAGTTATTTAAACAGCTATTATGTAACACTAGGGCTGTGCAATTAAGCAAATTCGATTCTCATGCGTTCACCGACAAGCTAGGCAATATCGCGTTCATATTGCACACGAATCGCCTTCGATTATAAACGCGATATTGCCTTGTTGTCGGTGAACAACGGCTCTGTGTATTAAGTACCGCTCCATTTGAAAGCAGGTGATGGAGATTTACCGCTAATCAAGAAACCGGCTTTACTGACGAGATATGCATGATAATCGATTTCGATAAATTGCATAGCCCTATGTAACACTGTGATATTTAATTTCATAAATACACTTTTGGTGGGAAAAACAGCCATTAATCTGTGGCATTGACTGACTGAGTTTTAATGTTGATCTGTTCATCACATTCAGCATTTTTACAGAAGGAGGTGTGTGTGTGTGTGTGTGTGTGTGTGTGTGTGTGTGCATTGATTGTGTTTTTTGAGGGCCTCCGTTATCCTGCTGGTGTCTGATCTAAGTCTCTCCTCTGGACAGATGGTTGATGCTGTGCTATTGACTGTGAAATAAAGGGTCATTCTCCTGCAAGACACGCACACACACACACACACACACACACACACACACACACAAACACTTACTTGTTTGGTTAAGAAGGCCAGTCTTACTCCATTCATACAGCCCAGCCATTGTGACAGATGGGCAGATGTGAACATCATCTCTCTGGCTAATGTAACACACCCCATCCCGTTGGCTGAGATGAGTCTGTGGTCTTTGTTTGGACACAGTTCAGCCACTCTGGAGATCAGACAGTGCAGAATTAAAGAGAAAACCACAAGCATTAGGTCAAACATGTGCAAATGTCCTGAGCAGTGAGTCTGAATTAGATTTTTTCAAAATGTAAAAGAAAACAACCTCTGAATCCTTAAATCAGCACATTAGCAGTCAGGAAAAGATGCCTTTGGGTCAAACACATTAGTTTGTCCGTGATTTTGAGTCATTTAGGAAAAAATTCACTTTGTTAATACTAGGGATGTTCATTTTAACCGTTATGCCGACCTATAATAATTTTCCTAATATTTTTGTGTTTTCAGGATTCTTTGATGAATAAAAATAACGACATTTATTTAAAATAGAAATTAGAAATAGAAAATAGTCACTTTTGAGCAATTTTCCTCTTTGCTGAATAATAGTGTTAATTTCTTTAAAAAGCTCGAAGGTTCGAAGTTATTGAGACACAAAAATGTACATTTGATGTATTCATCCTGACGTGACACATCTTGACATGCAATAGTGAAACTGAGGTTTGAGAGCTTTTCAGTGAATGGCTGAAACGTTTCAGGCTTTTCCTTCCACCAGTACTTCTCAAAGTCCGTACCCGGAGGGAGTTCAATCCGGACCCACCTTCCCCAAATCTTCATTTGTCTTTTTTATTTTTTGTCTTTTTGAATATCGCAATAACTATCGTATCATGGATTTCATATCACAATAATATCGTATCATGAGATTTTGATGTTGTTAGATCCCTATTGATTTGTTATGCATGTGTATTAAAATATTTAAATAATAATTGTTTTATGACATTGATTACGCTTTGATATGTTTGAGAATGCCTTATTTATCATATTTCAGTGCACTTGAATGCTCAAAGCTGTTTCATTGCATGAGTGAAGAGCAGCTTGAACATTTTACTTAACGTCTCCTTTTGTGAAGAATAAGTCATGTGGCTTTGAAATGACATGAGGGTGAGCGAATGCCAATTTTGCCAACTTGGTCGGTTCATTTTGAAAGTGTAATCATCCCTGTGCTTTTGTTATTTTGAACTAATGTTTCTAAACAATGAGTCCCCGTGAGACCCCTGATAGCGTCCTCTATCATACACGCTCCAGCTTTGGGCCTGTCAGAGAGCGACATGCTAGTAAATGTCAGCGATGACACGGCTTTAAGAATCCAGTATGCTCGCGTCTTCACGACTGACAGAGATTAATGACTCGTCCCGTCCTCTGTACCTGTGAGAGACAGAGCAAACAGGGCTGAGCTGTAATAGTGCTGTTTTAGTGAGGTTTGTTGAGTAAGTGTGTGTTCTGTGTGCTTGATTTGAGACTCTGACAGCGGTGTTTCATGAATTGGTCTATTGTGTGTGTGTGTGTGTGTGTGACTTCTCTTTTAGCTGCCCAACAGCGCTATTGTTCTACCTACACGTCATCCTATTAGCATACCATACACTGTCACACCAGCTTTATTTAAGATCAAATATTACATGCATTTATTTACCTATTTTATTGTCATTTATTACACTTGATATGATTTTTTTGATTGGTTAATTGTTTATATAATCTTTATTTTTATTAAATGCATTTTCTTTCTTTCCTTTCCTTCTTTCACAAATTATTTGTAATTTATACAAATAAAATATAAATAATTATTTTGTAAATATCTACAATTATTTGTATTTAAGATGTTATTTTAATAGGTAGTTTTATTTTAATAGCTATTTTTTGATCAATATACAATTAATTAAATGAGTTTAATTACTGTGTTTTTTAGTTAATCTATTTCACGGTGTCTTATCAAGCGGATAAATCCTAGTTTTGAAAGTTTAATTTTCATTAGTCTTCAAGAAATCTGAATTTTTCTTAAACCTTAGATTACATTTTTATATTATTATTATTTTTTTTTTTTTACTTGTTTATGCCATGTTTAATTAATTTATTTGTATTAATATATTTTTAATTAGTCATTAATATTACTTAATGTATTTATTTAGGTATAATAGGTTTAATTATAATATTTGATCAGTTTTCAATTAAATCAATACATCCGATTAGTCTAAAAGTAAACCTAATTTCTTTCGAAACTAGTAGTAACTATTCACCTTCTCTTACAACTTCAAAACCTAATAAATGACAAAATAACGATTTAAAGCTGCCGAAAGCTTGATTAATTGAATGCGATTGAATGTCAGTAAAGCCGGTTCTGTAATCAGTATAAATCTCCATCACCTGCTTACAGATGGAGGAGCATTTAATAATTTAATACACCGAGTTGTAGTTCAGTGACAAGCCACGCAATATTACGTTCATAATCGCAGAGCAATTTAATCGCGCGATTACAAAATCAAAGAAATCACTACGACTCTAATTTAATAGTCAAAACATAATAAATGCTGCTCCATCTGAAAGCACGCATATTTAATAACATGTTTTTACTCCTAACTCACTTCATAACGTCAGTCGAGTGTTTGAAATGAATCCTTCTGTGAGATGATGTGGCTTATTACACAGAATAAGGCATGCAACATATGTCATAGTATTCTAAACAATGATAAAGGCTATGTCGATCAGCATAGCATTATTATAATGAAAATTAAAATAAGAGCTCTGATAAATCATATATTGTCGTAGTCCTGTGGTATTTAGTCATGTTGAATCAGTGAAAGCAGTTAGATCTTCGGTTTATTCAGCTGCAGCGCTCTCTGGCCTTCGGATGGAGATTTACTACTGATCACAGAACCGTGCTTCGCTGAAAGATACGCATGACAATCGCAGCTTTTGCCTAATCGCGATTGCGAATTCATTTAGATTAATCGAGCAGTCCTACTAAAAAGTTGATTGACCTTTTGTTTTTTTGTGATAACAAATTGCATTGATACTGCAGCACTACATTACATTAAGCCATAGAAAGTCTTAATTTGTGTTGCTTTTATGGTGGTTTTTGCCAATGGTGGTTGTTAGTTGATAGTTGTCAACACTTCTGGTTTGATCAAGGATGAGCAAATTACTGAATTATCATTTTTCGGTGATTGTACCTTTTTAAATTGAGCAGCTGGATATATTATGAGATTGATTCTGTCATGGGTTTGTGTGCAGGCCTGAACTGAACACATTGTTGTGCACTGAACAACAATAGCTGATGACACTAGCAAATAATCAAAATGTGTGCTTTACCTCACCGCTTGCACAATAGAGCTGCAGCTCGCACAAATGTGCTGTTGAGACTGATTTTCATCTAGTTAGAAAAGACCAGGAGGGTTAACCGTCTCATTATGTGTGAAAGATCGATCGGGGATTCTGTTCGTGAGCGTTTGGGTCAGGATTTTCAGTTTGCCTCTTTCTTTTGCTCCTTTGGCTTTTAAAGAGGCTCTTGATAATGTCTGAGGGCTTTTAAGAAGTGTTTCGCCTCAATGGCCTTCGCTGCCACGGCTGCTTTTGTCTTGTTGTTTGGGATTGTTTGTTTTCTGTGACTTCAGCTTTTTATGAAAGTTTTGAGTCCCTCTGAATTTACTTTTCTACTCCGTTTACGTAACTGTATATATATTAACATAAATCGGTAATATCATCATGGCCCAGTTTTCATGATCCAGTCAAAAGCTGTTATTCAGAATGCATGGCATTTTAGTTAGCTAGTTAAATATAACATACCATTTTAATGCTTTCTTTAAATGTGTCTACATACATTTGTCTAGCATTACTTTCCAATAGTTACTTAAATATTATAAATTGTATGTATTCATTCTTGTAATTTTTTTTAATTACATTATTATTATTTTTATTCATGGATTTGCTGAAAATGACATTTGCTGCCGCCTAACGGTGGTTTAGTCTTATTTAAAAGTATCATTGCATTTTTTCTACATTTATTTGTGTTTAAAAAAAAATATGTAAAACATTAATCTTATTAAATTATTTATGCATTTGAAATGTTGCAGTGTAAACGCATCTAATACCACTTCAGATGCAGCTCCTGTTTCCTCAGCAGCGCAAAATATAGAGTTTGTTCATACTAATTTCATTTGAATGGTAAAACTCTACAGTTTTTAATTATGCTATGTGAAAGATGACACATTTAATAAGGTTAGGGGAAGAAATGACAATTTGTAAACAGTGGGAAATGACACGTTTTGTTATGTAAAGCAACTCATATTAGGTTAACTATTTCTTTCTCTGTCCAGTAACAGAACACTTTATTTTAGAGTTGTTTAAGTGAGAGAAAATCTGTAATTGTAATGTTTAATAATTTATTTTATTATGTAAAAATGTTTTCGTTGATATTTGCATAGATTTTCGTTTGTATATGCTGTCAATTATAGTTCTTAGAAAATCGTAATCAGCAAAAATCGGTATCGGTAGGTCAGACTCACAAAGAAATCGGAATCGGCCAAGAAAACTGCAATCGGTGCATCTCAAATTTTATTGTCACATGTAAAGGCCGGGACACACGAAGCCGACTTAAAAGAACTAGCGGCGACAAAAGCCGTGTGTTGTCGGACCAAAAAGCTGCGCTCGAACACACCGCACAGACTTCAGCTGATGGCAAACTAACGCATGCGTGAGAGGAGTTAACCGTCTATATCAGCAGATATCAATAGTATATATTCGTCATTCAAAAGGAGAAACTGAAACCAAGATATACGAGATAAACGCAGCTATACGAAACGTAAACAGAGCAGCGCTCCTTTACCATTTTGAATATCAGTAATCTTGAAGACTTTAATAATTTTAAGCAGCTCATGTTGTTATGAAAACATTCGCATATTAGAATGATTGGGAAATATTACGTAACATTTAAACAGCCCTCTGTTTATGTGCTCGTTTTCATCTCTTTCGCTTTAATTCTCCGGCGCTGACTCGTTCGTTAAACTGAACATCCAATCAGAGTTCTCCCTCGCCGACGTTCCCGACAGCCCCGGTGCAAACTGACGAGTGGAACACACCAAACAAACTATCCCGAGCGTCAGCTTGGTGTGTCCCGGCCTTAAGAAGCTACATGAACTGATGTTTCACACCGTTAACCCTCAGGATCAGCAATAATGATAGTACTGCTCACCTCAACAAAAAACGCTAATTAAGTGAGTCTATGACGCATGGTTTGAACCCGTTTTTCTGTATGCATTAATGAACGATCATTTTGCTTAGGAAATATGGAGCTGCGAGGAAGCGCAGTCGTCTCTGTGGTGTGTGTGTGTTTGCTGTTTGTCTGTTCCCTCCACATTATACCCACAATCCTCTCTGCCTCAGAAGTGCTGACCCTCTCGTTTAGAGAGATTCCTGTGGGAATTCCTCAGGAATATTACTGTGTAACGTTATGCTCTGAGACAGAGTACATCACGGACATGTAAAGTCATCTTTTAGTGCCTAAACTGTCAAATACACACAAAAATGTGTAAAAATGTGGCACTTATGTGATTAATCTTTAGTGATTTTTTTTTACTAATATTAGTTACTCTGGTATTCTGCTGTGGTGTTGAGAATCGTGATATTTCACTGGTCTCTAAAATGTAGAATTTTGCTTAGGAAATATGGAGCTGCGAGGAAGCGCAGTCGTCTCTGTGGTGTGTGTGTGTTTGCTGTTTGTCTGTTCCCTCCACATTATACCCACAATCCTCTCTGCCTCAGAAGTGCTGACCCTCTCGTTTAGAGAGATTCCTGCTGTTTCTCACCTCCTCGCTCATCTCATTATGCTCTGCCCACAGTGAAACCTGCGCACCACGACACGATCTATAAGCACATGACTGATACGCCAAACGCTCGAACCGCGGTATAAATATGTAGCTAATTGTGCGTCTCCATGTCAGAAGGAATCGATCAGAACAGCTGATGACATTTTGAGATAATGGATGTTTTCTCCTTGTTGACTGTGATTTTAGGCTGTTTTCACACTTCGATTGCACAATTTGATTCGGCCCCTGTTCATATCTTTTGTCTCTTTTCCATTGTGTTAGGAATGAGCAAATTCATGATGCAAGTCATTTCACAACTTCTACTTGTTAGAAATTCAGCCCAAATATGTTTACATTTTGCTGTAGGGCTGTGCAATTAATCAAAATTCAGTTTCAATTTCGGCCTCCAACGATTATGAAAATACATTAATCGAGTTAAAACGATTATTGTGCCCCATTCTGCCCTCTTTCCAACGGTGCTCTTTTGTTCCTCCATAAAAGGCCAATTTCATATGCAAATCAGTAAAATCATGTAATGAGACTGTAGTAAAATGGGACGTGCTTGATTTATTTAAGTTGATTAGATGTATTTTTGTTTTAAAAGCGTGAAACAGAACTTGTGCTTCCTCAGGAAGATTACGGTGTAACGTTATGCGCTGAGACAGAGTACATCACGGACATGTAAAGTCATCTTTTAGCACCTAAACTGTCAAATACACGCAAAAATGTGTCAAAATGTGGCACTTATGTGATTAATCTTTAGTGATTTTTTTTTAAACTAATATTAGTTACTCTGGTATTCTGCTGTGGTGTTGAGAATCGTGATATTTCACTGGTCTCTAAAATGTAGATGTCATAGCAACCTTATTTACAGAAAATTATATATTTGATATATATCACTATCTTTAAATCTTGTATATAAAGTTTCAGTCATATGGCTAATAATATATGACCCTAATAATATGACACTAATAATCGTTTGAAATAATCGTGATTACAATATTGACCAAAATAATTGTGATTATGATTTTTGTCATAATCGATCAGCCCTAATTTGCTGTATTAATCATCCATCCAGAACGTACTTTCCTTCCTTCCTTCCTTCCTTCCTTCCTTCCTTCCTTCCTTCCTTCCTTCCTTCCTTCCTTCCTTCCTTCCTTCCTTCCTTCCTTCCTTCCTTCCTTCCTTCCTTCCTTCCCCTCCCTCCCTTCCTTCCCTCCCTCCCTCCCCTCCCTCCCTCCCTCCCTCCCTCCCTCCCTCCCTCCTCCCTCCCTTCCTCCCTCCCTCCCTCCCTCCCTCCCTCCCTCCCTCCCTCCCTCCCTTCCTTACTTCCTTACTTCCTTCCTTCCTTCCTTCCTTCCTTCCTTCCTTCCTTCCTTCCTTCCCTCCCTCCCTTCCTTCCCTCCCTCCCTCCCTCCTCCCTCCCTCCCTTCCTTCCTTCCTTCCTTCCTTCCTCCCTCCCTTCCTTCCTTCCCTCCCTCCCTCCCTCCCTCCCTCCCTTCCTTACTTCCTTCCTTCCTTCCTTCCCTCCTTCCTCCTTCCTTCCTTCCTGATTTACACCCCTTATGTGATTGTTCTGTTAATGAGTCTGATTTTGCATTAACGGTCTTCACACATATAAGCTTGCTTCTTTTCCTACGCTTCTTCTAGTATCCTTGACTCTATTATAGTAATTCTCCAAACAGTCCGGAGCAATTATTTTCCCATTATTACATTTGTGACCTGCAGAAGTTCAAGTGTGCTTGGTCAATTAAAACGAAGCAATTAGACCGCAGGACTCTAGGTGCGTTGGCATCACGGGTGCTGACCCGTTGCTGTGTGATGATAATGAACGGCGCGTGTCTGACCCGCTTCAGATTGGACATGACAGAAACAGGCTCCGGGTCGGGTTTTAGGGCAGGTTTTGGTTATTGTGCTCTGTGCTGCTGGATCTGCACTCGAAGGCAAACAATGTAATTAGTGCAAGTTTGCCTCCCTTCACTATTGTCCTCCCGTCAGAATAATGTGGAGTCTAATTAAGATCTTGAAACACTGGCGGCCTTTGTGGAAATGTGTCTGGGTTATAATTAGAGATGCACCAATTGCAATTTTCTTGGCTGATTCCGATGTATGTTTTTTTGGGAAGTGACCTGCCGATACCGATTTTTGCCGATTCCGATTTTTTTTCTAAGAACTATAATTGACAGCATATACAAACAAAATTATTATTTTACATAATAAAATAAATTATTAAACATTACAATTCCCCCAATCTGGTCTAATTTACAGATTTTCTCTCACTTAAACAACTCTCATAATAAAATGCTCTGTGACTGGAAAGAGGAAGAAATAGTTATAGGTATAGTTCCCCCAAAAATGAAAATTGTCATTTACTCACCCACTCAAGTAGTTCCAAACATGTATGAATTTCTCTGTTTTGCCGAACACAAAGGAAGATATTCTGAAGAAAGTTTGAAATCTGATTCCTGCTACAATGTGCCGCGGCTGGCAGCGCCATGCACTCGCACAAGTACAACCACGTCAAATATTTACTCGCACATTCTCAAAAAATGGGCCCTGTTTATCGCATTGCATTTTCGTTATTTTATTATTATTTTATTTTATATTACACTTGTATTTTATTGACTCACTTGGTTAACTTAGTAGCATCAGGATGCCTTTTTTGTCCAATATATGATGGGGATTTATGAGGGTGTTGAGGCTAGCTGTTATCGTGTTGCTAGGGTGTTCTGGATGGTTTCTAGGTTTACAAAGTTAAAAGACCCCAATCCCATTTATCTTGCATGCTAGACCCTCAATGATCCTCCTTCACTTGTAGGTTTATGGCTGATTCAATCAGGTGAAAACAGTTCAGCGGTTTAGAAAAAATAATAGTAAACTATACCTTTATGTCTGTTACACAAACTCCTCTAGGGCGAGATACACCATGCAGTTTAATACTCAGGGTTCAGGGTTTGTCCAAACACCGCTAATACACTGCAGGATGGACCAGACTTTATAGCGATACTGAAATGTCTGTCTAAGTGAGGAAGTAAAATCCTTTATTACACTTCCAGACCTTATACAACCTTACCCGGCTCTCTGAAACTGATAAAGTTTTGCTCGAACACCTTCGTTGTGTCATCCGTTCTGTTAGAAATTGTTCAACCTCTGCCTTATTCTCAGCATCTTTTGAATCCAAGGGTCTCTTTTTCTCCTCTGCTCAAGTATTCCTGCTCTCTATGCTGTGGGCGGCTCACGCAACCTGGCTGTAATGGCCAGTTATTTTCTGACTGGAGTTACTCATCATCACCTACGGCCAGATATCTGACATTATTTTTTCATTCCTTTTGTGTGCTTTTGACTCGATGACTTCAATAGGGCTGCACACATCTCATTACCTGCCGTTATGGACTGGAGTACTTTACAGATAATGCTCATGTATTAGTTCTCAAGACCGGCTGCTTGGACAGTTTTCTGAGTTGTTTCTGCTAGGGATCTAACAATAGTATTTTTTCAGAACCGATCCAATACCGATACCAGTGTGGTAACTCTGGTGTAGGGCTGCAACAACTAATCGATAAAATCGATTATTATCGATAATGAAAATCATCGACAACGATTCTCATTATCGATTAGTCGGTTCTGCCCACAGTGCACTTCAGCCGGTTGCTCAAATTACAGCACTGAATAACGCATTTCTGTGGACAAAATGCATCTAAAAATAGTGGAGGAAACAGAATGAGATGCTGCGGGAGAAGTACATGATCCAAGCTGCCCAAAACATGATAATTCTTTATTTTGAGCTTTAAGTGAATGCATTAGCGAAAAATGCTACCTATCAGATTGTGCTACCAGCATATTATTCATGTGGTTTGAGGCTTTTTTAATGTCCATACCTACCCTACACTAAACCTACCTGTCCAAACCTACCCTTACCCTTAAAACAATGCAAATATATTATTGGTAGCACAATCTGATAGGTAGCATGTTTTGTCGGTTCGACCGCGGCGGAGGAACGTCAGACTGGTTTTGTTTTCGATATTCGTGACACATTCAGCGATAAACAGCAATAACTCCAAATCGACTTGCCCCCAAAAAATCTAAACAGTGTGACCGCCAAAAGGGCAAAGTTGATCATGTCTCTCAGCCTTCTTTTTCACAGTTTTCGCTCGATGTAATAAGCACTAGCCCGCACAAGCCGTCTCAATGTGCATCAAGCCGGGAGAGCTCGCCTCTCTGGAGCTTTCAGTAAGGGACCGTGTGGAAAGTGCACGTTTTATTCGTTTTTTGCTATAGCTCATTTAGCTTTTTAGTTAAAGGGCATGTAGACATGAGACCAGTGTCAATCAAGAGAGGCGGACAGTGGACATTTTTCACAACCTTCCATTTTACACCTACTGGTAGAAAAGGGAATTGCATGTCAAAAACTAACTTTCTTTTTGTAATAACTTTCGTCAGCAGGAAGATAGAGACTTGACTGTGATCAAAGTGAACGTGTTCCTGCAGAATATTCCTCTCACCTGTTGGTTAACACTGAGTCTTTATTATCTTTATTATTATTTAGATTTTTAAAAGAGATTTAAACTATATTCACTATATACAATGCTTAACAAATGTATGTAAGGTTTTTAACAAATTATGTAAGGTCCTCTATCCACCTTATTCTTCAATGTGGAAGTAAGCCGTTTTCTGTGAATGTGCAAGACTTCCGGTTCATAAGCCGCCATAGAGAAATAACGAAAAGAACAGCAAAGTGCAGTAAAATTGCTTGCACTACAAAACAGTGTGTTCATAATTAAGATAATACATTATAATAATATGGTAAGACTCACCAATTTGCATTATCAAGCAGCAAAACAAGCGTTTTTCCACAGCTAAAAATAGCTGGAAGCAGATGACACCGGAAGCCAGACACATTAAACTTACAAATGTGCGCACCTGCTCTTACTGGAAAAATAAGGTGGATACTGCTCAGATTTAAGTGAAGTTAGTTCCAGTCCCTTGACTCTGATTGGTCAACAGATATGTTTTATTCAAGGTAACAGTTTTTACCTAGCGGTTTTGTGTATAGCAACATAAACAATAGTAAATATTATAAAATAAAATGTTTTAATAAACAAAATCAATTTGGCGTCAACACTGAACGGTTTATTATTTATGTAATAAATTATGAGTGACCCCTGCTGGCAGTATGTTGCGTTTTTGACCTTTAATTTTAATGATAATAAATAATATTATTAGTAATAGTTAAATAAATTAGCACGATAATATCGTGTATTGGCGATCGCACAGGGTGACGATGGGACTATGACAATTGAGCACATTGCCCAACACTAAAAAGCACTGATATACTGACAAAATAATAAATACTACAGCTAAATAGGAAAGTAGCCTAAAATAAGAAAGTTAATACACCCTGTGACCCTGTCTACCTCACACGAGCGGCGCGGCGAGAACCCATTATAATCAGTGATGCGTGATACAACACGACAAATCCCTCACATTTTAAACTGCCTCGTCCTATTTATGATGTACTGTCACAAAGTTCAAATGTCTTGTAGATGGGCCCGTGATTAAAGGCTGATCATTTTGGTTACTATAATCGTGATATGAAATGTTCATGCCGTTTCATCTCTTGCCTGTGGTTTAAATACAGGTTTGTAGGGCAGGCGAGTGACTGCAGCTGGTGTCTGTGTCCGGCTCAATGGGCTCCATTCACTCAGAGCCAGGCTGGAAGAGAGGCGACTAAAGCATCTGCCTTCTCTCTCGGGGGACATGGGCGCCTCTAGGGGCCTGAACTTCCTGTCAGAGTCTCGCACACACGGGTCTTCTCATGCTGCTCTGATCCTCTTTGTGTGTCTCCTGTCCTCTTCCTGTCTCTGTTTAGTCTTCTTCCTTCAGCTCTGATCAAAAACCTAGTGAGCTGCACAACTGAACACTGTTTTTATGCATAACATGCACATGAAAGCTACAAACAAATGTCAGTTAAATTATTCTACCTTATCCTTTAAGTATCATCACATGCATTAATTATTTGTATTATGTTTTTTTTATTCATTTTATTTCCTCACTTGGTTATGTCAACAAAGCCAGGAATTATTATATTTATTTATTGCACAATTGGTTATCTCAGTGGCATTAGGATGGTAATATTCATATTAGTTTATAATTTTTTATTTGTTATTCCAATAATCTAAGTATACTAATATATATATTTTTATTTGTTTATTTTATTTACTCGCTTGCTTATCTCAATAGTCTCAGGATTATTATTTTATTATTAATATATAATTTAATATTTAGTTATTTATTTATATTTTTTTGCTCATTTGGTTTTCATTCGTAGCATCAGGATTTTAATATTTAGCTTTACAAATGATTAATTGTATTTTGTTGATTGAGTGATTGATTGGTTTCTATCCCTGTAAAATAAAGATCCTGCCTGAGAAGGTGCTGTCTATGTAGAGGTGGCTCACTTTTCCTCTGAACTGAAGTTTACACGCTGTGAAGTTTTCTTATATAATAAATAAACTGTAGTCGTTGTGCATTACTGTGGTGTGTTAGCCACCTGTTAGCCAGGCGTGGAGATTGCAGTCACAGCAGTCTTAGCTGAGCTCAAATGATCATTTGTGTGTGTGTGTGTGTGTGTGTGTGTGTGTGTGTGTGTGTGTGTGTGTGTGTGTGTGTGTGTGTGTGTGTGAGTGTGTGTGCCATGTGTGTGTGTTCTTCCTACTAAGATAAGTGCAGAATCTGTGGTGGTGTGTGTGTGTGAGAGAAAACCCGGAGAGATGCCATCCGGTATAGTGTTCTTCCTACTAAGATAAGTGCAGAATCTGTGGTGGTTTGTGACTTGTATTCACATTAGGGACATCTTCTCAACCATTTCCTTTTCCTCATTGCTCTAGGCATTACTCTGCTCTCCTATCGTGGAGGTGTCTGACTCTCCATGTATTGTTTGATGTGTAATTGGATTGTCTTCAGAAAGGCAGCGTATGGGATTTGATGTGCGGATCTGGTTGTCTGGAGCGTGTGGAGATGAGCAGAAGCTCTGCTGGCTCATGGCTTTTTCAAGTTTGTCAGACTTGGAAGTTGGAGTTGGGATGCCACCTATGTATACAGTCTGCAGAAATGTTTAATGTGTATACAGTAATTAAAGCTATGTTAGACGGAGAGGAAATGTGTGCGTTCAGTACTTTCATTACCACTGTGTTTTACAATATTTGTATATTTATTTTATATTTTAAATAAAAAATATATATTTCAAATAAGCCTCTTATGCTCGCCATGGCTGCATTTATTTAATAAAAAATACACAAAACAGTAATATTGTGAAATTTAATTATATTAAAAACAGCTGTTGTAAAATGTAATTTATTCCTGTGATCAAATCTGTATTTTCAGCATCATTACTCCAGTCTTCAGTGTCACATGATCTTCAGAAATCATAATAATATGCTGATTTGCTGCTCAAGAAACATTTCTGATTATTATCAGTGTTGGAAACACTTGTACTGCTTCATGTTTTTGTGGAGACTGATACATTTTATTTTTCAGGATTCACAGATGAATAGAAAGTAAAAAAGCAACAACATTTATTTGAAAGAAAAATCCTTTGAATGCAGTTCATTTGAATAAGAGATGCATCTTTGCTGTACAAGAACATTCATTTCTTTAAAAATAAATACATAACTTTACTCTATATTATATATAAATATATAAAATATAACAGTTTTCTTAAATATACATGTGTTTGTATTTATATATACTTAATAAATATACACAGTGAACACTAATTTTATGTAAACAAACTTTTTTCGATGAATCTTTTGATAGCACTATTAGAAATATAATAAAATTAGACTCAAAATTAGAAACAACACAACAATAATATTAAATTCATGCTAAAAATTCTAAAACTTAAAAATAAATGAATGTAAATTATAAATATACATAAAAAGTAAAAACTAATAAAAAATTACAAACAAATTATAATGGCTTAAAAAATGTAAATGCAATTCATAATTGAATATAGGCTAATTCAAAATATGAATAAATACTATAGTAGTATTGTTCTTAGTGGAGGAGCTCAGCAGTTGATCAACATTCATATCTGAAATGTCATGTGGCAGTTGTTTGCTTGTTTTTATCTGGCACTTTTTTTCTTTCATATAGTTTAGTAACTTATGTGCGTATGCGTGTCGTTTACACAGTGTTTCTCAGACTCTCTGTCTGAAAGGACGTGCACTGAAATGTTTTTGTCATGATGTGCTGCAGAGGTGTTCAATTCAGATTCGGGGAGAAGCCAGCGGAGGGAGAGAGATTACTGAGAGAATTACTGCTTTGTGTTTCTGTGTGTGTGAACTGTGAATGGTTTGAAAAGGCCCACGGTGAGAGTGTTGTGTAATTACTCTCTCTCTCTCTCTCTCTCTCTCTCTATCTCTCTCTCTCTCTCTCTCTCTCTCTCTCTATCTCTCTCTCTCTCTGAGAGACTCTGAGTTAGCCGAGAGAAACGGCGTGTGTGAGAATGAAGGTGAGAGTCTGACAGAGACCGTAATTAACCCTCACAGGTCTCGTCCTCTGCTGTCTCTCTGTCACGGGGTCATCTGACCGTTCAGGGTCGCTGAGAAACACTATTTCTGTCTGTTTACCAAAAGCATCTTACACTTCCTGAAGGAAATACCAGTGTTTGGAGGGAAGCAATGAGTGTTAAGATGAATGTGGGTGGTCATTTTTACTGCAAAGTCCTTATAATAATAAAACAACAACTATATTAAAGTAGTTATTCTCTGAAAATCGTGATAGAAAACATTCAAACACTTAGCATTGTCATGATCTTTTGGGTGCTTGTATGTGTCAAATTGGAGGTGGTGTTTATTGCTGAGCTGCTATTGTTTGTTGTGTAGTTAGTTATTGCATTGCTGCATCTATAACTCTGTCCCTCTCACACACACCAAGCAGAAATGGATGCCACGTGTCTCACTACAGTGTTTTATGTTCTCTGTCTGCAGCAATCTATAACTATGACACTCGCAGTGATGAAGAGCTGTCCTTACAGATCGGAGACACTGTACACATTCTGGAGACTTACGAAGGTGAAACACACACACACACACACACACACACACTATGATTCTTATGTTGTAAATAACTAAATGTGACATAGCAAGCATCAGTATGAAATATATGATCATAAAAGCTCAACCATTGAAGTATCACCGATATGTGTTTTTCAGATGCCGATACCGATTATTACAGATCAAGTAGACCGATAACCGATATTTTGAACCGATATATTTTGTAAAAATAAAATGAATGCCAAAATTAATAATAACAAGAGCTCTGACAAAAAACGTTCTTTAAATGCTTTTAAACATGTCTTTAATTTGAAAACTGTTAATAACAACAACATTTCCGTTGGTTTTAATTTACAGTACAGTGCAAATGAAGGCATAAAACATTAATTTAATTTATCTTTTAATCAAATGAGAGTTAGACTTTATTTTTGGCAAACAAATGAGTTTACTATTAAAATTTTATTCTCAACAATCATTTAATTTCACCTCATGTCACCTCTTATCTTCTTAGGACAATGATATGTCGTCACCAGAGCTTTCCTCTCTCTGGTCTCAGCTGACCTCAATAACACACACTTCAGTGTTGAATGATTTGTTCGTACCTTGCAGACATGCCCGCCGCCTCACTTCGTATCTCCAGGAGATTTATGAAACATGTCTTTTATAATCTCAGAATATTGTTTTCTAGTTGTGCTATAGGGGACAGTGGCGTCTCTGTAATCGAATTGTTGGTATTTCCGTCTGACTGCTGTGATATTTCTTGCTCTTCTCAGGATGGTATCGAGGGTATCGGCTGAGGAGAAAATCGAAGAAGGTGAGTTACTGAAACGCTTCCAGAGTACAGTCAGCTTTCTAGTTTAATACAAGCATTCAGCAGGCCTCAGCTTGAGTTTCTCCCCGTTTCTGATGTGTTCCTCTATGTCCAGGGAGTGTTTCCGGCATGTTACATACACCTGAAAGAGGCCATGGTTGAAGGCAGCGGGTCAGTATGTCCATACATTTACATTTTATGCATTTAGCAGATGCTTTTATCCAAAGCTACGTACAGTGCTTCAGGCTATACATTTTTTATCAGTATGTGTGTTCCCTGGGAATCGAACCCATGACCTTTTGCGCTGCTAACGCAATGCTCTACCACTGAGCCACAGGTACATTCATATTCCTAAAAGTTTGTTATTTGCTGAATATGAAAAAGCATTAGCAACATCTTAGCAGACATTACTGTAGCTCTTTAGCCAGACCAGCTTGCAAATCCTTCACGTTCACGGAGAAGGCAATCCCAGGATTTGTTGTGATGAACTCAGTCGGAGAAATGTTGACCATAAATCAGCTTGTTTCATTCGCTACTCAAAAATATCAGAACTAGATGTAATTTAGTTAGTTTGTCTAATTAAAAATAGATTGATTAGCTTAGCTTATTAGCCTGTGTATTTGTGAAATGTAATTTTTTGTTTTAGTATTTTATATTATTTAGTTTTATCTTATTTTTTTTCTTTGTATTTAGCATTTTTATATATTTTTCATTTTATTGTATTTCTTTTTGTTGTTTTTTGTTTATTTTGTCTGTTTTTGTTTTGTTTATCGTTGTTACAAATTACAAATTCATGCAAATAATGATTTTAAAATAATATATTTAGCAAAAATCATAAGAATATATAGTTTTTTATTTATCCTTAATTTTCTGGTTACATACCACTTCTCAGTGATCATTTGATAAGAAAACAAGTCCCTCTCTAAATTAGTTTTATTTTATTAGCCTGTGTATATGTGATATATATATATATATATATATATATATATATATATATATATTTTTATTTCCTATTTTTTGTTTAATGTTGCAAAAAACATTTATTGAAATTTTTAGCAACTAATGCAATGTTAATTTTACATGAGGTTTGCCATGTTTTGCATATTTAATGCGTATATAATATTACATTTATCCTTGACATTTTCTGAAGGTTAAGTACCACCTCTTAGTGCTAAGAAAAAATCTTCTCCTATATTTCATTATTTTTAAGACTTTGGCACGCTATTTAGTACCATATTCATGTAAAGACCCATATAATCCCTGTTCCCCATCAATTTCTGTCACCTCTCAGGTTAGGATGCTGTTTTTGAAGGCAGTTCCCTATATAGGCAGCTCACTGTGTTTTAGAAGATCCGCATTAAGCTTTACACTCCTTCCCTGCGTCTGAAGATCCTGTTACTTCTGTTATTGGTCTGATTATATCAGCGTTTGTCCAGCCTGAGCTCAGCTAACAGTATACTTCACATAGACGTCTTACTTAAACAAGTTAGCATTGCGGGCCTAATGGGAGATTTTGGAGTCTGAAATGGATTTTCGAGCGTGGTTCGGGAATATAATACACATGAGTGAGTGCTGGTGTGAGAGTAATTGGAATCGTGAGCAAAGCCCGGCTCAGATTTCATAAGCACTGTTTTGATGACTGATGCTGGTAATTAGTTTTCATTGGCATGAAGGGATCTGAATGACTCTGGGTCCTCAGGAGCCTGTAGTAAGCAGGAAATACTGACGTGGATGCAGTTAAACAGCCTATTGTTTCCCACACAAGTGATATTCTTGGAAAATCCTTCACTTATATTTCTGTTTCTGTTTTGCACTCTATCACTGTTCTTCTAGACAAAAGGAGACGGTCATTCCTACCGAGCTTCCGCTGGTTCATGAGGTCACGACTACGCTGCGAGAATGGGCGGCAATATGGAGGGACCTATATGTGGTAAGCGTGCATTTATTACAAATTGTACTATTATTTCCCAAAAGTTGCATATTATTCCTCTGCACACTTAAAAGTATGCTTTAGGATGCAGAAGATAATCACAATTGACATCATCAAACTGACACTGTCAACACGATGACATCATCAACCTAACAGCAAAGAGTCAGCTTTTTATACCCAGAATTAATCTTCAGTAATTAATAGATCATTAAATTTACACCAAAACATGTGTTTATTTATATCAGAACTAGATGTAACCAAGACCAGACTCGGGCAAAATAACTTGGGCAAAATATTAAGCCCAATTACTCTTTCTGAGATTTTAGTTTTGTCAGTTGCATCACATCTCCACTATTTATAATCCTTATCCCATCACTGATACTAAAGTGTCCATCAGATGCACACTTCAAAATCTTGCCATATGTAGTAGGTCATCTGGGTATTTTTTGGCCACTTTTTAAACATCCCACTCAATTGACGCTGCTTTTTGCATACTAATATATTAGGGAAATGGACATCATGAGCTTAATGACAGTGTTTTGATCACAACACGTTACATTGACATCACAGAGCGCAAACATTCATCTGCTGAGACACGTTGCTATTTTCTCTAATAAATCTGATCATTTTCGCCAGGGGCGAGATGTTGAAAAGCTCGGACGTGATGTATTAAAAATAAAAGTTTGTTTTCAAACCTTTTTAAAAAGTGTCTCATTGACAGTTTATAAACATATTTAATTGTTTAAGCAATATGACACTCCGGGGCTGTTTGTCTACAGTGATTAAGAGCATCTCGTCTTTATGCAGCAGAATGCTCTTTGACCAGTTAATTAACATGCATCGCAGGGTTTTGACCAGACTTTGTTTCCAACAGGGCGACAAGCGTGAGATGTTCAACACGGTTCGAGACATGATCTACGACTTGATCGAGTGGCGCTCCCAGATCCTGTCCGGCACGCTCCCGCAGGACGAGATGTCCGAGCTCAAACAGAAACTCACCTCTAAGATGGACTACGGGAACAAGTACACACACACACACACACACACACACACACACACACACACACACACACACACACACACACACACACACACACACACACACACACACATATACACACACACACACACACACACACACACAGACACACACACACACAGCACACACACACACACACACACAGACATAATTATTTTTACACACACACACAAGCTGCTGACTCGTGAAAGGAGGAGCTGAGATGCTTTAGCAAGAAAGACCAAAGCACGCCATTGCAGTCCATTAAGAAAAAATAAATTAATGAGTTATTATTGCATTCATAAGTCATTAACCCTAAATATTAAATGGTGATGCTATTCTCACCTGGCAAACCAAAAAAACAAGTAGAATTGCATTGAAGGACGAGTAAGTATTTGCCCAGATCACTCCACAACACATGGTGGTGCATTGTTTGCATGTACTGGAATTTTCAGAAAATCTTCAGAAAATCATAATAATTTAACGGGATTGTTCACTGAAAATTGAAAATTTCCCGTTAAATAACTCGCTA
Source organism: Gymnocypris eckloni scoliostomus (assembly GCA_027564155.1). Lineage (NCBI taxonomy): Eukaryota > Metazoa > Chordata > Actinopteri > Cypriniformes > Cyprinidae > Gymnocypris > Gymnocypris eckloni. The sequence continues at coordinate 26,148,745 of CM050430.1, read as the reverse complement.
TTGGACCATCTAATATGTAGGTGACTTTTTTTTCTTCAGTAGAGCACTAAAGAAGATTTTTTGCTGAAACAGTGGTTTTGTTGATTCAAAAATGCAAGTCAAGGGCTACTGGCACGTTGAGAGTCAAAAAAAGCACATCAAGGAGCACAAAATGAGTATATGTGGCTCCTGACAATATATTGAGGTCTTATGAAGCGAAACAATTGGTATGTGCAAGAAACTGAACATTATTTAGAACATTATTAACAGAGCCTCAAGTAAACGGCCTTTGTTCAGCGAAGAAGTCTTTGTTAAAGCATTATAAGCCATGAACCAAACCAACCAGCTACAAGGTGAATCACAACATTACAATCCGTTATTTAAAGAAAAACATTTTAAATCGCAGAAAAAGACAAAGGTACAAGACTGTGTACTTGAGCACAGCAAATAACATAACTGAATTTAAAAATGATGGTCAAAAATAATTCTATCTATAGAACGCTTATTGTTAAATGTACACATTTAAGTATTTCGTTTTTACTTGATTCATCTTGATTAATTAAATGAATTGCCTTTATTGCTAATACTTGCTAATAATGAAACCACTAATATATACACATACACAAATATATTTGTATGTATATTGAGTTTATTTCTGAAACCCGACTGTTGCCGCCTATTCCAAACACCATTGTAGAGTTGCATCAGCTCGACCAATGGTGTGAGTTTGGGGCGGGGCTAATTGCAGTTCCATTTAGTTATTCTATTGACATGCTTGCAGACTTTTCTCCCGCTCTTTAAACACATTCAAGGCCATCTAATGGCAGCAAGTTTATTATTACGTTCCTCAGAGTGTTTCAGTGTTCCTGTTAACCTTAGCTGTAGGAGGAAGTGAGTATACAGATGAGATGATAGAACCGCTTAGGTGAATAATTCACTAGTGACACACACACACACACACACACACACGTACAACTCTCAGTTCTCAGTCAAAGTCTCTGTTTTTGTCCGCTTTATTAAGTGAAAGCTATTTATTTTGTTTCAATTACAAATCCAGAATGCCCTTAGTAACCACATAGCAACAAACCATTGATAACAAACTTTTACACTAAGTGCTAATCTGTCTTATTGCTCATTTTCAGTCATCTAGTAGATAATGTCCAAATAAATGCATCGATTTGGATTAGTAGAACACAAATCGTTGTCTCTTTAAGCCAACTGTGTTTTAAAGCGTCTCCTACACTGTTTCTGTGTGTGTTTGGCAGGTATTTAGACCAGGATCTGGTGGTGAGAGATAAAGATGGGAATATTCTGGACCCTGACCTGACCAGTACTATCAATCTGTTCCGAGCGCATGAAGCTGCGTCCAAGCAGATCGAAGCTCGCATCCAAGAGGAGAAGGTAAACGATATTAGACTGTTTTCATCCATTATGGCACTGCCTGTGATTCATTAGGATTGAGATATTTGAATGTGTTTGGTGTTATTGGACTGTGTATGTGCAAGGCCTGACACTCACATCGGCTCTTTACTTTGCTGGGTTTTTTCTCATCTCCACCTGCTTTGATGTTTAATAAACTCCTTGAATGTTAACTGTTAGTTCATATTTATATTTGGACGTGACTTTTGTGAAGCACAACCACTAAACCACATGAAAAAGTCCCTGACCGCAGCTCTGAAACACCATCGCTGACGTGTGAGAGGTTGCACAGGAACAGAGAGTGTGAGAGCGAACCATCTCACTTCCCATCTTTGCTGTGGGGCTCAATGTGACTAATGGATGGAGATGGAGCGCAAAAAACAACAAAAAGACATTTATATTACGCCATCAATGTGTATTAAGCAATCAGAGCAACCATTGCTTACAAACAGCCATTGTAAACTTAGTTTTATCCAAGAAATAAAAGATGGCAAAACATGAAAGATTTGGGAAACATTACAAATATTATAATAGTTTTTAGATATTTTAAAGTGTATACCAATTAGACATAAAATTAACTAATTATATTAAATGTACAATTATTTATAGATGTATAGAAATAGGAATTCATATTTAAAAAACGTGCGTGTGTGCGCGTGTGTGTGTGTGTGTGTATATAAACAATCCAATCATGTTTTCTATGATATTTTCACTATATAAACTCAATATATATATATTAATAGATGTGATATAATATTAATATATCATGCTCAATAAAATCTCCTCCAAAAAAACCCTACTGAATATTAATAATGTTCCTTAATTTTATATTGTCAGCATAGGGCTGGGCGATATGAGCAAACATACATATCTCTGTATTTTTTGTCTGATATGCGGTATATATCTATTATGTGCAAAAAAGGGTTAATGCTTTTAAAGTAGAAGGTAAATTTACTCAACTAAAAATGAAAGTTAAAAAGCACAGAATAATTGAGTAAAAGGCTATTTTAATCCCCCATTACAGTCACTTTACACTTAGTGCTATCATACAAATACACTTACTTGCAGGTTTAAAATTCTACATGTCACATTTATATTTTCCAACTACAAATATTTCAGCAAAATGTATATTTCAGTTATTGCGCTCCTATTTCATTGCGCTCTGTCTGTTTGGCGCATGCTCGCGGTGGCGCTTGTTCTAAATGAAGTTTAGCGGAGAATCACCAAGCGAACGCTCATGCACTTCTGACAGCAAAATGGACATATTTCCATGGCTTTCTAACATTTACAGATGGAGAATATAGCTGTGAAATGTAAGTTGTGCATTTAGGAAAAGAGCACATAGCTCAAAACAGCACGTCTCTGTCAGGGCGCACGCAGTCTTTCTGTCTGAGCCGCTTTAGGCTACTATATCTTACGAGTTGGCTACTAACTATAGGCTACTATATCTTACGAGTTGGCTACTAACTATAGGCTACTATATCTTACGAGTTGGCTACTAACTATAGGCTACTATATCTTACGAGTTGGCTACTAACTATAGGCTACTATATCTTACGAGTTGATTAAAGACCTTCATATAAAGCGTGTCACATGTTTAGGACAAAGTGTATTATGCACTTTCTCCGCAGCAGTTCAGTCTGTCCTCCCTTAAAGATATTTTTTCAGACACGCTCGTATTGAACTCGATATTAACGGTATTGCTTCATACCGTATCGTTTATAAAGTATTATGTAGCGTTTATACCGCCCAGCCCTAAATCATTTAAAATATATTGTGAATATACGTGTGAATATATACGTGAATATTGCTCAGCTCTAGTGTTATGAAGGTAAGGGCTTCTTTAGACTGAACTGTGTTCATATAAACCCTCAAACATACTTCTCAAGGAGGTCTGTCTTCAGTGTCTCTCTGTTTACTGCAGAACTTCATCTGTTGGACCTGTAGTGCTTTTAGATGAGTCACCGTTAGTTTGATTCACCGGGTTTAGAATTGAGCAGGTGCTTCCCTTGATGCTACGAGGCAGGAGTTTTCATTTAACATCCTAATAGGTCAAAGAAACTCTTCACATAAAGATGAAAGCTCTGTCTCGTGCTGTTGCAAACCCGTATGACAAGGTGAAAGTCTGAAAATACAGCAGCACTGCTGTCCTGTCTTTCCCAGGTGACCCTGCCCAGATGTTCACCGTCCTACTTTCAGCAGATACAGATCATTTATAATGTGATATAGATTCTTTGAGACCGACCATCTTGTGTGATTAGTCTCACGTTTGAAAGACTATCAAGCCATCATGTTTTATTTTTCAGTCTCAGAAGCAGAACATGGATTTGAGCAGGCAGGCCAAGTTTGCCTCCACACCCTCGTTCGCCCTCTTCGTCACGCTCAAGAATGTCGTGTGCAAAATCGGAGAAGATGCCGAAGTGCTGATGTCTCTATATGACCCGATTGAGTCCAAGTTCATCAGGTTAGGGCACAAACTTATTTAGTATATTTATTTATTTTGAAAAACATATTTTATTATTGTTACTAATTATTATTAATAGTTATGTTTTTAATACTGTAATATGTTTTTATATTATTTAGATCAATTTTTATAATTTCACAATAGTTTGACCCACATTTGGGAGCCTCGTGACCAGTAACCATGATGTTTCACATCCTCAGTAGTAAATCAGCCACAGCGTTTGTGCCATGTACACAATTCCTAATGTTTTGTTTCAGCAGTAAATGATCATGTTGTATTCGAGTGTGTCATTATATTTTCATTAGCACGTATGCATTTAGTAAATGCTTTTCTATCTAGTGTCTTAAAGTGCATTTATCAGTATATGTGTTCATTGGGAATAAGTCCTATGATTTTGAAATTGCTATCATGCTGTGATAATAATGTCCTTTAATATCTATATTTTATTTTCTTGCAGTGAAAACTATCTTGTGCGCTGGTCCAGCTCAGGTTTGGCGAAAGACATCGATCAGCTCCATAACCTGCGTGCCGTATTCACTGTACGTATTATTTTGGGCTTTACCTTTGACACTATTTATTCTGGATTATCATGGAGAGATGGAGAAATGCTGTTAGGACATGATGCAGACCAGATTGAAATCTTTATGAGCACCACGGCTCATTGACACCTACTTTATAATCAGAAACTGAAATCCAACTACATAAATGATTGATTTGAAACCCTACACGGGTATTAATACCAATAAGCTGTTTATGCATCACACAATATGAGCAGAATCACATATGAGACATGACTTGATGCTTGTAGTCCTAGCTGGACAAATACAGCATGCAAATATCGGGTTAAATAGTTCAACTATTTTTGTCAGTACTTTTCTCAATCATTGCTACTTTAGTATTATTTATATACCATCATATATGTTGTATTTTATATATATTTTTAGATTTTCTGTTTTTTTTTAATTGTATTAGCTAAGGTTTAAAAAAAAAATTCATTTTAGGTTTAGTCCTGCCTCGGTTTTACTATTTTTCCAGTTATTTGTTTTGGTGCTTTATTATTTTGTTTTGGCAGCATTTCTCATTTTCATTTGAATCCCTTTGATTTTTCATCTTATTTTATTTCAGCTTTATTTTAATGAACACCAATGTTTTTAATAGTTTCAGTTAATGATAACAGCCCTGTTCTCTGCTGAAGATGCATTCGATGCGGTGTTAAAACTTGGCCGCATGATCATGAGATGTTTTAAAATGGTATGTAGGTGGTCAGCTAACTAGGTTTCGAACTGTGCTAATTTGTGCCACCTGCACAAACCGCTAGGCCGCTCGAAACCCTTCACAACCACGACCTAATTGTTTGATTTGAACTCAAATATTTCCGCTTGTTCCTGGAAACACCGACATGCAAATGATTTGTTTACGGCTCAATCCCGTTCATCTGTTCCCATCCCTCGCATTGTTCCTTAATGAGTAATCACGGTATTATTGGGTGACACTTTAATTCATGTTCATCAGTCGTGTTGCAGAATTGGTAATTAAAGTGTTGGAGAAAGCAGCATCATCATTAAAGCTGTAAAGGGTAACGAGCTAACGGTCGTTAGAGGAGGAAGCTCTCTAGAGATGCCTCCTGGCTTTGCATTGTTTCATGTATTGTGTGCATCCAATGGTGTCTGCATGTAATTTAACACAGAACAAACAATTATCTGTGCAGTGTATTATAAACATTAAATCATAATGAAGTTCTTGTGTTTCTCACACGGTGTTATCAAGCATATTTGTTTGTTTTTAATTGCATGCATTTTGCGTATTTGCATGTGCATAATATATAATTATAGAGCATATGCATCGGTTTGTTCGTGTGTAGGTGCTTGTTTGCTCCCACACGTTCTCATTTGCTAGAGGTGATTTTTTTTAATAGATGCTGGGCTTCGAGGGTCAGTGTGTTTTCCCAGAATCCTCTGCTCTCTGCACAAACCTCCAGCTGGAATGAGTTGCTGCCCCCAATAAAACACTGCTCGAGCAATTTACCCTTCACCTGGACTGCTTACTAACACCGAACCATTCCATGCATCAGTCGTCGCCTTCCTGGATAGTTGCTCAACTAACGAGTTTGAGCTCAAATAATAAGGGCTGTTTGAGTACATGATTGTGCTGTTTTACGCTCTCGCTTGTGTTTGTGTGTTCCTCTCCAGGATCTGGGGAGCGAAGACCTGAAGAGGGAGAAAATCAGCTTTGTTTGTCAGATCGTTCGAGTGGGCCGGATGGAGCTCCGAGATAACAACACTAAGAAATTAACGTCTGGCCTCCGCAGACCCTTCGGTGTAGCAGGTAGAGCCTCACACATAACTCTTGATGCACACTTAGCATAGTGTCCATCAAAATACCATCGGGATTTGCATTGATGCAGATCTACGGGGACACCAACCATGCAGCCATTACTACTGTAGACCTGTATGAATGGGATATTTTTATTAGATCAAATTAAATGTAACATTTACTTAATTCAGAATTTCTGATATTTGTTTGTTTTTGTTGAAATTGTAATTTTGGATTTTATACTTATATTTAATTTTTATTTGATTTTATTTTTTTATATATTTTTTAATTTCATCCTTACCCATAAGAATGAGCTATTTAATTCGATATATTGAACATATTCACTAAATGCAGACTTTATGAGTTCGTTTGTTTTATTTCTATTTTACTTAATCTTTGTAAGTTTTTTTTATTTTATGGTATTTTTATATTTATACTTTTTATTATATACATTTATAATATTTTATTATATTTATAATTTGTTACTACTATACACCTATAAGAATTACATGTTTTTATTATAAATCATTAAATCTAACATTTATATTGAATTGTTATATTTTATTTGATTTCATGATTTATACCACACATCATATATACAACATGTAGATGTATTATGATATAATTAGTTAACATTCACTAAATTCAGACATTCTGTTTGTTTTTGTTGATTTATTTACAAATTTACCTACCGCTAATTCAGAGTTGCCACAGTTTGGGCTCTTTTTCTTGTTTTAAATTGAAGGTAGCAAGTGTTTTGTCTTGATCAGTATTTTTATATGAGTGATTGCATACACATTCAAATATGATTGTTCAAGTCTTGTGTGAAATCAGCTGGAATAATATATGGCATATAAGATGTGCACAGAAGTTGACACAACAATCTCTCTGCATTCATACATTAATAATGCATTCAAAACAAACATGGCCTTTGCACTGATTGTGTCTGACTGGAGTTAAATAGTGTTCGATGACTTCTACAATCACAGTATGCATTAGAAGAAGCCTTGATCTGGTTGGAGTGAAGTGACCCTAACATTTGTGTCTACTGTTGTCACTATTACTGTTGCCAATCCCAGATGCATCGGTTGATTGTTGTGCAATGCGTTTCTCACAGTTTGTTGTGCACAGAGGGTTTCTCATTCTTTAGTTTGATGGAAAAAGGAAAAATCTGTTCTTCTGTTGTAAATAAATAAGGCTGAACAGGAGAATGAGAGCAGACATGCAGCCTTTGGTTTGAACATCAAACCTTTGAAGTGGAATGAGTTGCTCTCTCTCTCTCTCTCTCTCTCTCTCTCTCTCTCACCTGGACTCTCTCTCGCTCTCTCAACCATTCCATGCATCAGTCTCGCTCTCTCCTGGATAGTTGCTCAACCTCTCTGAGCTCTCTAAGCTCTCTCTCTGTCTCTCTGTGCTGTCTCTCTCGCCTCTCCGTCTTGTCTCTCCAGGATCTCCTCTGAAGAGGGAGAAAATCAGCTCTCTGTTTGTCAGATCGCTCCTCTCTCCCGGATGGAGCTCTCGAGATAACAACTCTCTCTCTCTCGCCTCTCTCCTCGCTCTCTCTCTCAGGTAGAGCCTCTCTCTCTCTCTCTTCTGCACACTCTCATAGTGTCTCTCTCTCTCTCTCTCTCTCTCAGATCTCTCACCTCTCTCAGCCATCTCTCTCTCTGTAGACCTGTATGAATGGGATATTTGTATTAGATACAATTAAATGTAACATTTATTAATTCAGAATTTCTGATATTTGTTATATTTCATCAGTTTCCTGTTGCCTGCTGTAAACCCAATCTAAGCACGGCCACTGCTGCACACCAGGCCAAATGGCCATTTAGAGGCGATGTTTATGTGTTCAGTCAGTAAGAGCTGCTGCTTGACAGCTTCTCTAGAAAGTTTTGCCTGCTCTCACCTTATAAACCACAAATTTAAACTTCCATGAGTGTTTGTCTTGTGCTTTTTACTATGGTTTATTTTCTGCAGATATTTATAGTGATTTGACAAGTCCCAAAATTACACCCCAAAATAAACTAACAAACATTTAGAAAACATTAAAGTTTACATCAACATAGTAATTGCTGGAATGAATGAATGAAGTAAAAATATTACAAAATAGTTTTATTTACAAAGCTTTTAAAACAAAAAACATCTATATTTGAGGTATAATTTTCATGACAATTTGACATTTTTCACCCCAAAAAAAGTCATAAAGTAATGCCTGTAAATACATTTAATAAATGTAAATTAATTACATTGTTATATTATAAATACATAAATAATATTCATATAATACCAATATTTATATAATATTTATTTAATTTTATATAATTTATTCTGTTATACCAAATATAAATACAAATATTTTATTTATTTATAATCAATATTAATTTGACCTTGTCCACACTCTTGGGTGAATTACGTATTTAATTACTTTGATTACTACATGTTTTTATAATTAATGTAATTTGGTGTTGTTTGAGTTATTTGAAAAGGTATCATGTTTTCAAAATTGTGAATTTGCTGAGACTGTCTGTAAAGTAAATGGAAAAAACTGCCAAAATACAATCAGTCTTTATTGGTCTTAACGGGATGAAATATGAGCTGGTTATTTCTCTCTTTCATGAGATGCATCCGTAGTTGATGAGACATGATGTTTGGTCTTCTGCAGACATTATTCTCATCTCATTCTTCTCTCTGTAGTAATGGACGTCACAGACATCATCACGGGCAAGATGGACGACGAGGACAAGCAACACTTTATTCCCTTCCAGCCGTGAGTATGACTTCATGATGTCAACACAACAGCTTTTATGGTGGCGAACATAACATCACGACAGTTTTGACCTTCAGTCAAGTGTGTGAAACACTTGCTAGTTAGGCAGATAAAAAGGTTGTTTGTTAGATATTGTAATTTGCATGTAAGTTGGTGTTTGTCTGTTTTTCTCATCATCTCAATACTCTGTATATTTATGAATTGAAGACAACAGTACACAGACTCTTATCCTGTAGAGGAGTCATATGTGTCTCTGTCACTCCCTCGTTCATTCTGTCACTCAGTAAGACTATACTTCAGTCTTCCTCTGCTTTACCGCTCTCACAGCCCAGCCGGGTCACTCGGAGAGGAGTCAGGGGTTTGCTGGGTATTGTGGGGTGTGTGTTCTCATTTTTGGGAGGTTTAACTGTCTTGTGGTCAACAAATAGCAAGTCATAATAATGATAATAATATTATATAGTAATATATATTACTATTCAATCTAATATATATATATAGAACAAAATTATAAATGCAACACTTTTGTTTTTGCCCCATAATGTTTTTTAATAATGCGTTGTAATGCATGTATGTATGAGTGTTTATATGTGTGTGTGTGTGTGTGTGTGTGTATGTGTGTATATATATATATATATGTATGTATGTATATATATATGTATATATATGTATATATATATATATATATATATATATATATATATATATATAGATAGATACACACATACACACACACACATAAACACATATATACACACACACACATACACACACATACATTACAATTTGTACATTATATATAGTATTAAATATTTTATTACTAATAAATTATTTATAATTAAATTTAATTATTTTATCAACAATAATATAGAAATGTTTAAATATTAATAACAATTTATTTTTACATTATAATATAAAATATAAATATTTAAATAATAAACAATTAAAATAAAGATATTAAAAATATATATATTGTATATGTTATTTAAAATATGTTAAAATTATTGTTATAATATTATTATTATTTTAATATATACTACATACATAAAATGTTATATAATGCCATATATAAAATGTATATTATTATTGTTGTTAAAGTTTTATAGATGATATTATATATATAATATATAACATTTTATATAATAATAATAATAAATGGGCCAGATAATTATATAATGTTATATAATAAATAAGTTTTCACAATATTCATATAATATTTAATATTATTTCATTGTATTATATAAAATACAAATGCATTTTAAAGTACATTTTATTTATACTCAATATAAATGTGACCTTGTCCATCCTCTTGGATGAATTATGTCCTGTAATTACTGAGCTTTATAACTGCTATGATTACTGTTGTAATTCGGTATCATGCGTCTGAGATGTTTGATCATTATTAAGGCAGCTCAGTAGGATTTGTCTTTATAGAGGCAGCGGCTTCATCTGTGTTTGTGTGAGATGAGGGTATTTCTGAAATGACAGCATCTCTCTGTGTCTCTCCTGTCACCCATCCCGCATTACTGTTTGCTAACAAAATGGCTTTTGTCCCTGTCATGGTATCTGTATCACTGTTTGGTGTCTTCCCTCTCTCTCTCCCTCTCGCTTTCTTCATCCATCTCTTTTTTTCTTTTCTGCTCATGTCCACTCTTATCTGGCTCTCTGTGGATACTACTCTTCTTCTCTCTTTCTCCTCTTTTCTCTTCCCCGTTGGCGTGTTGCCTGTCGTGTGTGAACTCCAGGCTAGCGTTGGATGACGCCATTCGCCACAGGCAGCTGAACATCTCCCGTTTTTCACCCAGGGTGGCAGGCGAGAACGACTTCCTCCAGACCGTCATCAACAAGGTCATCGCTGCCAAAGAGGTCAATCACAAAGGTCAAGGTAAAGGTCACTGGGGTGCACACCTTTCATCTCCAGAGCTGCTCGGAGTCATTTTAGCAGCATTTCAACACTTCATTTGAAGAAAAATATATATATATTATCATAAACGTGCAGAAACTCAAAGGTCTTCTTGGCAACCCGTCAAAAACATATATTACTATTGATCAGTAGAATGTAGATTTTCTAGGGCTCTACATTACCAGAAGGTTTCTCTTATGCCGATTTAAAATGATCCTACATGTACATTATTATATCTGTATAAGTATTTGGCTGCTGTTAATGATCTGCAGCTTCATTCGTAACCTAGTTAAAGTTTGGAAAGTTAAAAATACGGGAAGATAAGACTGATGTGTGGAGATGTCCCAGATACGATCTGAGCGACTGAGTTCCTGCCAAGAGACTTTCACAGTCTAGAGGGCCAAAATCTTACAAAAGACAAAGTTATTGAGCACAATTAGTTGAAGTTGAATTGGGTTTAATAAGCATGATAATTTGTTGAGAATGGGAACTGAATATGTCTGGATGAAGTACTGTCAGGTCACATCACAATCCATATAATCATCCTTCCTGTGATTCCTAGCATGATTAAACCTGGTTTCACAAGCAGTTTATTGAGATAAATGTGCATGCACTTCCAGTGTAATCTAAGATCAGCCAGATAAGACGAGGTTCTGCTCGTTTAGGATCTAGGTTAATCAGGAACAGCAGTGAGGGTAATAGAGGTGGAGTCGTTAAGACCAATTAACTTATGATTTATGCTGGAGGCATTCAGGTGACATGCAAAGCATTATGGGTATAAAGGATCTTTTTCTTTTTCAAAATGACCTGCACAGATTCACTGACCTGTGAAATTAGATTAGCAAATATTGGCCTTTAAATATTAGCAAATATTAACAAGCATTGGCCTGTTTTAATGGCAATTAGATTTATTTATAAGTCTTAATGTATATTTTTATAACATTTTCCTAATGTTGTTGTTGTTATTATTATTATTATGCAAATACTATGATATACACACAAAATATTTATTTATTTTTGTCATTAAAGTGAGCATAACTTAAATTTAGCCCAACAAATACTATTACTATCATGTGAACTTTTAATTGACATGATTTAGTATTATTATTATTATCATACAAATTCTATAATATACACTTAATAGAAGTATTAATATATAAAAAGAATAATACAATTAAAATAAGCATAACTTAAATTAAGCACAACAAATACTGTCATGATGTGTGCATTATTTAGTCATTTTCATCATTGTTTTGGACCGCTCCGGTTATTTGCTCAGATTGCTTAATTTAATATTCATAGCACAATTCATCCCTACAATTTAAATAACAGTCGCTCTGCTTCCTGCGGGTATTTTCTCAGCAATTAAACTAATCTGGCGCTCTTAATTATTTTTTGTAGATCACTAATAACGAGATATTAAAATGAGTTAAGTTCCCGTGAGCGGTTAAGCACAAAGAGGAAGTGTGTGTGTGTGTCTGTGTCTGTGTCTGTGCGTGTGTGTGTGTGTGTGTGTGTGTGTGTGTGTGTGTGTGTAACTGCAGTCTGTTCCTCCGGTCCTCAGGTTTGTGGGTTACGCTGAAGTTGCTTCCAGGTGATATTCATCAGATCCGTAAAGATTTCCCTCACCTGGTGGACCGTTCCACCGCCGTCGCTCGCAAAATGGGCTTCCCAGAAATCATCATGCCAGGTATCTATCATCAAACTGAATGTGTTTACAATAAAACATGATTTTTTGCTCCTCTTTGAATTACAGTTAACATACAACAATGAAAAGTTCACGAAAACTACGCTGCAGTAATGAGGAACTCATCATAATGGACATTATCACATGACTATCTATATTTACATATCAACAAAAACCTGAAAACATTTACACAACACAATCACAACATTTACATTTATAAATCTCAGTTACAGCAGCTGTTTAATTCCAAGTGTGACTTAAGTTTAAACACCACTCTGACATGCTGATTATGACCTAGGGATGTGCAAGCAGACCTTTTCTGCTACTTTTGTGCATTTTCTTAATAAAAGGTCTGTATTTTAAGCTGGCTGTTTTTAGCTGTAGATCACACATCGATCGTGTTAATAAGCGGCACTGAGACCTTGCACGTGTTTTTGCAGGTGATGTTCGGAATGACATTTACGTGACGCTGGTTCAGGGGGATTTTGATAAAGGCAGTAAGACGACTCCTAAAAACGTGGAGGTCACCATGTCTGTACATGATGAAGATGGAAAGAAACTGGAGGTAATCTACAGTCAGTGTGTGTGACGTACTGCTTTAACTGAATCTGGATTATTCATAATAATGTGCATGACTAAGCATGTTAAAATGTATTTCTATATGTTGAACATTTTTTTATATTATGTAGAAGTGTGTATGGCTATTATATTGGTAATATTAGTGATGTTAGATATTTATTTATTTATTAAGAAAAGCCTTTCTGGGGACCTGAGATGCAAATGAGCTTATGCTATTCTGTTACTTTTAACTTTTTTAGTTTATTCCCTGCCTTCCATCCCTGCTTTGTGCTTGTTTTTACTGCCCACATAATGGTTCTTCCTCACATGCACTCAGTCCTGCAGCTGTGGGGCGGCCGGTCACTTCTTGCTCATAATTGGTGGCTGTCATCTGTAGGATGCATGTTTTTCAGGGTTTGACAGGCCAGCTGTGTGACTGTGTGTTATTGAATGCATGACCCTCACTGGCAAGAAAAAAAAAAAGCATGCAGTGCTTTTGCTTCTCACCACATATGGGCACCTTATGGTTTCCACCTGGTAGAATAGATTTTGTTGTTTTAATATTTCATAACTCGTATCTGTCATTTATGATCTCAATTAGCTTCTGAACTTGTCAGGGAGTCAGATTAAATTATTCCGTGCAACACATTGTGTTTTACAGGGCGGCATGAATGCGCAATGACAAAATTATCAATATCAGATTCCTCTTCAGAAGATTAATGTCTAATGTTTTTAATAGCGGATTTTATTATAATCTTTCCCATCTAGAGCATGATATTTCCTGGAGCTGGAGATGAAGGCATTCTGGAATACAAATCAGTCATTTACTACCAGGTCAAACAGCCTCGCTGGTTTGAAACTTTCAAGGTAAGAGTCACTTACACTATCATATCCAACATCAGAGCAATATGATTCTGGGAAAGTTTAGATGTGCTGTTTCTTCCAGAGTCCATGCTTTATTTTCTATTTAATCATATTTTATTTTGTCAATATTTTATTTTGTTGTGTTTTCATTTTAATGTATTTTTAATTACATTTAGTTTTATTTTATTATTTTATGATCGATACTACTTATTTTGAGCTAGGTGAAAACCAACATGTATACATTTAAAAATAAAATATATTTTTTTATAAATATTTTGTTTAATTTAAATATTGGATTTTTTGTAGCTTTTCTGGAGTATTTTTTTATGCGATAAAATAGCATATATTAACATACGAATCAAGTCTCAAGGTGGGGGGTTGCATGATTTGAACATTTTAAATATTTAATAACCTGAAAAAGCATTACACGGTTGAAACGGTTTAAACAGTTTAAATAAAGAATAAAGTTTAGCGTAAAGGTCACAAGGACTGCACCCTGCTTAAGTGTCTATTTGGATCCATATTTATGTATCTTATTAATATTCAAGACCTTTAAGGTGTTTCCCAGTCCTAGTTTCTTTCTAAGGTCATCTCGTCTGCGTTAACTTCATCATTGTTATGATATTCTGTGCTGCAGGTTGCGATCCCGATTGAAGATGTCAACCGGAGTCACCTGCGGTTCACCTTCAAGCACCGATCGTCTCAGGACTGTGAGTCGAGCACATGTTCACACAGGAGAGCGCTTCAGAGCAGTTTAACCCAGCGGTGGTCTGGAAACTCACTCTAGTAAAGTGTTGTTGAGGTCACAGCATGTGTGAGACAGCGGCACATTTCACTGGTGCCGTCGTGCGTCACACTAGAGCCCTGCGCGGGACTGTTTTCTTAAACCCGCCCGCCCGCTCCCGCTGAATTTCTGACCAGGACCGTCCGCGCCCGCAATGTTTGTGTCCACTCCCGCCCGCTCCCGCGGACTTTCTCTCAGAGCTTGAATAATGTACACAAATAAGATCAGACTAAATATTCATTCAAGTTAACATCCAGAATAGCAGCCTTTAAACATGATTGCGTCATTTAAAGTAATGCTAAACCAAACACATGACAAAAACATTGTTTTTTATTATTCTTTTATTAACGTTAGCCTTATAAAACATTAACCATTAAAACAAAGCCACACTAGCTGCACCTCAGTTTTTAAACGTACTGCATGATACACACACACACCAAACGATGAGCTGTTAACAAACAGTTTAATAGGCCTATTTATTTATTTTATTTTATTTTGCCTTCCCAGTGTGCCAAAGTGATCATTTCCGATTGTGGCATTCCCTAATAAATTGATAATAAATCATAAATTGGTTAGTGTTGACTGGCAGCGCCACGCTTCACGTCTGTTCCTTGCCTCCGTCTAACGGTTTTAAACAGAGTCGATGCGCAGGACCCGAGGAAAGAGAGGAAACGTGGAGAAGAAACTGTTAAAAGTAGCAAATTACTAACCTGTTCAGGGCTTCAAGTGCAGGTCAGTTTCTGTAATACGCTACTGTAGTTGTCTCTGGTCTGATGAACCTTAATTCTAAGCATCATGTTTGAAGAAACCAGCTCTGCTCATCTCCTGCAGAGTACATCCCAAAAGTAAAGTGTGCTGGTGACAGCCTCGTGCTGTGGGGCTGTTTTTCAGCAGCAGGCACTGCGGGACTCATCAGAATAGAAGAAAAGCTCAATGCACCCAAATATTGAGATAGCCTTAATGAAAACCCAGTCCAGAGCATTCAGAACCTCAGACTGGGCAGAAGGTTCCAACAGGACAGTGACCCAAAACACACTGCAAGCGTGGCTTATACACAACGCTGTGAATGTCCTTGAGTGGCCCAGCCACAGCCTGAGCTTGAACCCAATCAAATATTTCTGGAGAAACCTGAAAATGTGCATCTGCCCCCAGGGCCGGATTTACCTCTTATCGTGACATAGGCAAAACTAATTTTGGGCCCCCTTCCTATTAATATATATTGCCACCCCAGCAAACAAAAACTATTTTGTAATCAGTGGAAACATTAGTGTTTTCTATCGCAGTAAGTGCTTATGTTCAGTCAATAAAGACTTGAATGCAATTCTTTCTTTGTGAACGGGGAACTGTTCCATTAATAGGCCACATCAATGCCATATTATCACGTCAGGTGTGCATTATTTCTCTAATATGCCTTATTTTAATGGCCTGGAGTCCCAACCACCTGTTCAGATTATTTATTTCTGTAATGTTTCCGTCCTGAAATCTAATGTGTGTTGAAGTAATTTCTTAAGTTTCTCATCCCAAACCTTCAGTTACAAATTCCAGAACATCATTTTAGAGCTAATAACAGAGTCTTGCGCTATTGAAGTGCAGGCTAATGCAGTTATTAGAGAGAGATTAAGTGGGTGTAAATACCTGCGTCTCTCAGCTGTATTAAGCAGCAGCAGCGTCTACTAATAGCGAATCTTTAAGTTTAACTGCTTGAAGAACCTCGCTAAGAAATGTCATGTGGCTTTTCAGCTGCAAAATTATTTAATTGATCAATTTGCTGGGCAGCGCTGACAACATGTTTCTGTCCACGTCTCCGCGTGTGTGCGTCTAAGAATGAGAACAGGAGAATTGATGTGGGAAAAGTCATTTAAAGCGGTTTAACATACGGCAGCAACACAACAAAACATGAAAAAAATTATGGGTTATGATTACTTTTGCAAGGCACTGTATATGTGTGTGTGTGTGTGTACACATTATTTTATATATTATATTATATTTTATTAAATGTTTTATATTGTATTCATTTTATTTTTGTTTGTTAGTTTATATTTAATTGTATTTTGTATTTTATAAACAATACTAATTATTTTAGGTACTTCAGAATTTGAATTGGTGAATATCCTGATTAGTGCAAGACTAGTATTACACATACACATCCAATCTCTCCAATCATTTATTAAATACATTATTCTGGCAGTATACAGTCATCCAAGGCTTATGTATTGTGCAACATACCAGTGCCCAAACGACCACCCAGAAGTCCCTAGCAACCACACAGCAGCACACTGTAATATTTGAACACCTTAGCAACCGCAGGAAATGCCATCGCAAACACTCAGAACTCCTCAGCATTACAGCACGAGGAAATGCCCCTCATAATCCCTTCAGAAAATCTATAACTCGAGTTTTTTCCACAGGTCTGAAGTAGTTTTCTGGCTGTTTGTTTGTGTGTTTTGCTGAGAGGGAGTTTCTGAATCGTACTGGCAGTGTGAAGCCTGAGAGCTTGTTTATGGGCCAGCGGCGTCTGGCGTTGGGCTGCGGTCATCACCCTTATCCTGGCAGCCGCGCCGCTCCATCTGCCCACCACATGCTGCCGCCGCAGTGCCAGGATGAGAGGGGCGGGGTCTCGTTGTCGGGCACTTGTTGCCAGGTGCTGTGTGGAGGATGTAAAACAAATAATTTAGTGTGAGCAGACAATCTGGAGCAAATAAACGTCTCGTCAGCTGATCTGAGAATAAACGCTATGACAGTATCAGAGTTTCACTCAGCGACTGCTGATCTCAGCACAGTTGTTGTCTGGAAGTGCTGAAATGTCACATTTTTAAAGGAGTTGTCATTCTGAAGTTTATTTTTGTGGCAATCTAGTACAACTAAGATTGGGGTCAGTCATTTTGTTTTTAATAAATCAACACTTTATTCAGAAGGAACTCATTCAGTTTATAAAAAAGATAGCAAAGTATTTTGTGATATTAATAAATATTAATATTTAAAAAAATGCTGTTCTTTTACCCTTTCTATTCATTAAATAATTTTATTAAAATAAATACAATTTCTTGAGCAGCAAAGAAGCAATGATATCTGAAGATTCAGCTTTGCATCACAAGAATACATTACATTTAAAATGTGTTTAGATAAAAAACTGTTATTGTACAAATATTTCACAATATTCCTGTTTTATTGTATTTTTTATGAAATAAATGCAGCCTTTGTGAGCATTAAAGACTTCTTTAAAAAACATTAAAACAATCTTACTTATATTTGCTATGTAACAAAGAAATGTGTACAATTTTATGTTAAGTTTAATAAAATGTTGAGCACATAAAACAAATCTTACGATCCCAAACTTTTAACACATATGTGATGTTGTTTCTCTCTTTATTGTGGTTCTGCAAATAAATGTTTATGAAAAAAGAAAATACATTCCCAATGTAGAGCTCTCATGTTCATCTGAACTTTAAAATGCTGTCATAAATTCAGAGTCAGTTCAGATGAAGTCTGTTTCATATGTTAATTCAAATGTGGTCACGCATGTTTTGAAACATTGACCTAAAATAAAACAAACAAATAAATAAGCATGGTTTTCCTATACTTCAAATAATTAGTATTTGCTATATATAAATAAAAATAGAATTCAAAATAGAATGAATAAATGCTATATGTATTAATTTTTGCATACCTAAAATAATTATTATTGAAAATAAATGTATATAATAAATAAAATAATTAAAATACAATTGCAAATTAATTTTTTAAAACATTTTGTTGCCATTTTTTCAGATTCAATTCAGTAGGGTTAGGGTTTTTATTCAGTACTTTTTGTTGATAATTAGTCCAGTTCAAAGTGGTCTCCGTGGCCGCCAACATTGCGCTCATAGATTGAGTTCTGTTCAGTTTGTAGGGATTTCTGTGGGCACACTGGTATCAGAATCGGTTTTCTTGCACTGATTGATGCAGAATCAGTTGTTAGGATCTTCATCTCTGTCGTACCGCACATGTCTGCCTGTCTGTCTTTCTCTTACGGATTGAATTCTGAATGTAAAATAAAAACAGACCAGTAAACATCACCTCCTCTTGACTGAGTCAGTCTGCTGCCAGATACGGGCCTGCTTCTCTCAGGTTCCCTTTGTCCTGTCAGTGATGATGATGATGATGGTCGTCTCCTGACCTCTCCACCTCTCTGACTCTCTGTTAGTTCAGATGTTTGTGTGGATCTCCATAAGCTGTTGTTGACATTCCCAGTTGGGATGAAGATCCTCAGAGATGATTTTTAATGTTAGATTCACACAGACGCTGCTGGAAACACACAGGCTCTCAGAAGTGCTGTCTGACTGAAATATGATTGTGTTTGATATAACTGTCAATGTTATGAGAAGAGGAAAAGTAATCCTCTTCGAAGTTAGCAGATTCAAATTCAGTTAATATTTTATACTTATTTTTATAATCTGTAATCTGAAAACTGACTCAATTTAGATAATATATATAACAATTAAAATATTTTATAAAAAGTGTTATATTTTTATATACTTTTTAGTGCATATAAAGAACAGATGTTTAGAGGTCGACTATTACTAAATAATACTAAATATGCAATTTCTCTACAGGCAAGGATAAATCGGAGAAGAATTTTGCGCTGTCGTTTGTGAAGCTGATGAGGTACGACGGCACGACGCTGAGGGATGGAGAACACGATCTCATCGTCTATAAGGTGAAACAACAATCGCTAGTCATTTCACACACACACACACACACACGATATGTGAGCTGTATACTGATGCTGCTTGTCCTCGTTTGTCTCATTTAACCTTTGACCCCACATCACAATGTAATCATTATGCAATTAAGCTTTGTTCGTGTATTCAGTCTCTTCATTTCTGCATATTAAAGAGCTTCATTAATGCAGAACGTCGCCTGGTCAAATCCTTTTTGAGCTATGCAAATGAACCCTCATACAAACTGATCTGATATTGGTTTTACTGGCTACATTAAAGAAATGCACTGTTAAAGAAAATGTAAATTAGTTTCATTGAAACAAGCCTGAAGAATGCATTCCTCAGTCTCATGTAAACTGGTGTTGTACTCATGACTGTGCGTTTCTATACGTGTAGGCTGAAGCCAAGAAACTGGAGGACTCCACCATGTACCTGAGCTTGGCCTCCACCAAACCAGAGATGGAGGAAAGAAACCCATCGTCCGGGAAGAACACGCAGAATCTCGGCAGCTTCTCCATCAGCAAAGACTCGTTTCAGATCTCGACGCTCGTTTGCTCCACCAAACTCACGCAGAACGGTGAGACACGTCGACCTGCATCATTTCCCAATCCTATTCCTCTCCTTTCTCTATTCCTCCATCAAACAGACCACGTAATAGAATAAACAGAGCTGTATTGTGACATAATTCAAACTGAAACTGCATTTTGAAAGTGGACTTTCTACAAGAATGGATTCAATTCGTGATAAAAAGTGGTTTCTATATCAAGTAGCTGAAAATAAGGTCTTGCTAATTTCAACCAATGTTAGTATCTTCAAGATACTATTATAACTTTCACTAACGTTTTGAATTAGTTTTAATTTATACATCTGTTTTTATTTGTTTTGCTTGGTCTCATTTTTATTAGTTTTAATATCTGTTTATTTTTTTATTTTTATTTCAGTTTTAATAAATTGTAATTAAAAATATATAACTCATAAAGTTAACCTAAATGTTAAACTAGCAGCAATTTTTTTATCATATTAATATTGTTGTTATTTTAGTTAACATTTATTTATTTAAATTACATATGTATTTATTTAAAATAAGAAATGTTGTGCTGGGAACTTGCTGAAATAAAAAGTTCTTTTTTTTTAATTTGTATACATTTTTCTGTTAACATTCCAACAGACAATTTATTATTTAAAAACACATTTTTTTTTTAGTTTTAGTAAACTATACGTTTTTAGTAGTTTTACTTTTGGTAATAAAGATTGATTTTCATTTGGAACAACAAGCGTCAGGATTGAACGACCGGAAGTGTCAGGTAAGCGAGTAGATCATCGGGTTTGGTTTGGTTTGGCGTCATCTGTATGTTTTGTGTGAGATGCTGTGAGGAAGTGCAGATGCAGGAAGATCATTACAGTCGGAGGTATCTCTGCTTTACTCTCTCGTCTCCTCTAAGCATGTGTGTGTTTCTCCATGAATCTCACACACACTGCTTACCCATCAGCCTTTGCTCATGCTGTAGCGGCAGGTGCGAGTATGTACGGCGAACGGCTTCATGACTGCAGAGTCGTGCGGTCGTAAATCTGAGGAGAGGGTGTGAAATACTGCGGGAACGTAAAGTCAGAGATGTAGATGCACAGCCATCCAAGCGTATGAATAAAAGACAGAAATGAACCAGTGAGATTTATCCACTAAATTGATTGTAATAAACCAGCTGGTCACAATGCAAAGACAGTAAATAGACAACACATTTTTGAATTGAGTTGTCTTCTAGTGTCAAATGATTCATTTGAGCCGTTATTAATGACTCTTTCAGAAAGACTCACAGGTTTTGACTCGTGTGACAAAGGGTTACTGAATTAACTTTGTCTTCTAGTGTCAAACAACTCCAAGTTCGGTTAAGAATTGTATCGTTTTTTTTAATGTTTTTGAATGAAATTCTCATGAAGGCTGTATTTGATCAAAACACACTAAAACAGTAATATTGTGAAATAATATTACAGATTAAAATAACTATTTTCTATTTGAATATATTTTACAGTGTAATTTATTTTTGTGATCGAGCTGAATTTTCAGCATAATTTCTCCAGTCTTCAGTGTCACATGATCCTTCAGAAATCTTACTAATATGATTGGAGAAACATTTCTAATTATTATCAATGTTGAAAACAGTTGAGTAATTTTTATGGAAATCATTAAATGACAAAATAACTTTGAAATATAAACGCTTTGTAACATACATTACTTTTGATTAATTTAAGTATTAATTTCCTTACACTGGCCCCATTTTTATTCAGTTTATGGAGGCGCTGTCATAAGTTTTAGTTATCTGATTGATTTATTTAGCATGTTTGTATAAACCGAAGCGTGACCGTCTGCTGATATAAACATGTTGTAAACGTCACTTGAGTGAGATTCATGTGTCTGTCTGTGAGTGAGTCAGTCAGGGTCAGCTGAGTGTTAGTGATGCATGAAGTCACATCAGAGAGCGTGCTGGCTCTGCCACCGCAGCGATGAAGACAGAGTAACCTCGCTTAGCTTTTAGCATTTGTGCTTTAGACCAGAGCAGGTATGAGGAGGAAAAGTGAATGAGAGAACGGCCAGCATCCATTACGAATGGTCCTGAAAGTCCTGACTTTTAGAACAAACGCTTGAGTAACATTTAAATCCAAGACGGTCACAGAGTGAACTTAACAACCCGATGTCCTGGCAGTCCCGCTTTTTAATAACTTGTGTTTGACTGGTAACTTTGTTTACAGTTTTAGTTAATTATAATAACCCTAAAATATACACAGGATGCAAACTCATCATAAATGAAAAAGATGACAAAGATGAACCTAAAATTTGCTAATTAATATGCCTTTTTAACATTTAAATAGTTAAAAGGTTTTACTTATTGTATACAATATATTTACAGTTTGTGAAAATTTTAATACTACAAACAAATAGAAATTATTACAAATATTTATTTAACACTTATTTATCATATGTTCTCATCAGGGTAATTATAGACAACTAAAATTGTAAAAATAAAATTACTTGAAACAAAGGAGGACAGTATACTGTATACTTAATAATATAAGAAGGGATGTGCAAGAAGAATGTGCAAACAGGTTTTTACATCGCAGCAATACGGATGGTGGAGAATAATTAATATATTACTGATTTATTAAATGGAGTCTTGTTAATGTTATTAGACTGAGTTTAGGAGCCTGATGGCCTGAGGAAGAAACTCCTCCTCAGTCTCTCAGTTTTTGCCATCATGCTCCTGAAGCGCTTGCCAGACGGCAGTAAACAGAAAAGATGGTTACCGGGGTGATTTGATTAGTTCTGCTTTTGCAGCGTTTGAGGTAGGTGTCCTGCAGAGAGGGGAGAGCAGACCCTGAGATGCACGACTCTCTGCAGAGCTTTGCAGTCCTGATTTGAGGCGTTAACTTTCTATGACCCCTGAATAGAAAGTTTTCAGGATAGCTGGTGAGACCCTGGATTTCCTCAGCTGTCGCAGATGGTACAGTCTTTGCCTGGCTTTCTTAACCTGTGTTTGAATGTGTGCAGTCCAAGTCAGGTCCTCAGAGATGTTTACACCGAGGTACTTGAAGCTGCTCACCCTCTCCACAGGGGTCCCACTGATCATAAGAGGAGTGTAGGGCTGCTGCTGTCTCTTCCTGAAGTCCACGATCAGCTCTTTAGTTTTTCTCACGTTCAGAGAGAGACAGTTGTCCTGGCACCATGATGTAAGTCTCTCTACCTCATCCAAGTATGCGGTCTCATTGTTGTTGGAGATGAGGCCCAGAACCAAAGTATCATCAGTGAATTTGATGATAGAAGTGGAGCTGTGAGAGAGAGAGAGAGAGTAGAGCAGGGGACTCAGGACACAACCCTGTGGAATAAAATATAAAAACACTTTTAACATTTGCAACTTTTCTTTTTAATTGATGTAATTGATATACTAAAATACCTAAAACCACAACTGGGTGAGAAAAAAAATACAAATATCAAAAACACAACACAATTACTAAAACAAAATCTTCATAATCAAAATATAAATAAACACTCAGTGATTCAAAATGTTTTCTCTTGTTTATTTTTATTATATTAACTATATTTGTTTAATATTAATTTTAAATATGAATATTTAATATCTGTTAATATTTTATTCATATTTTGGTTTTTGAATGGTTACTATTTCATCATAGTGTGATTTTTGTTGACTTGTATTAAAATAAAAGTTGGGATCAGTTTTTAACAAACGTCATAATTTGTAATAATAATATATGGATAATCAATTTTTTTTATTCATAGGTTATTATAAGTGAGATTTCGATGATATTTCAACCACTGAACTATTGAAATGTGCCTGGTTTCCATTTCTGGTCACATTCTCACATTGAAACCTGACTTGCGTTGTGTCCCATTCCCACTCTCTCTTCTTTCTTCTCTCTAATAAGTGGTGAGAAATAAGTGCGATATCATTTAACTTCGCAACAGTTGCTGATCTTTGATGTAAATCAGATTGTGCTTCAGAGACTCTTCGAGACGGAGAGCTCACAAACACTTCACTGCCGTCAGGTCAGAATAGCAAGATGTTTTCTGCTCTAATTTCAAAGCTCCCCTGCCAGACACGGCCGTGAACGAGATTGAGCATCGATAGTCCTTGCGATGAGCGTGTGAGATCCGAGCGCTTTAAAGGCCATCTTTATCCCCGCCGGACGCCGGCGTAATTCCTCTCACATAGCGTGTTATGAGGCCGGCCGTGCTTGTGAATTGATTACAGAGGTGCTAACAATGGATTTACGCGACCCTTGAGCCACAGGGGCAATTCAGACGCCGCGCTAATGTAGACCTTTGTCAGAAATCCCCCCAAAATCAGCGTTTGGCAGGTAGCAGACGCGGTAATGAGGTCGCTGAGGATTCCTCAGGCCGAGGCATTAGCATATAAACCTGCGTTTTGACTCTTGTGAAGGCCGTTTTTCCCCCTGCCAGGCCTTGTCCGTCAATGCCAGTGTGTTTTCTGTCACAAAAGTGAAATAGAGGCTCTTTATGGCACACACACATAAGCATATTGAGCCGTGCATCCCCGCTGTTCCTCTACGCCTACTATTTCTGGTTTCTGTGTCAGAAACGCAGGTAGAAATCGATGCGGTCTGCAGGAGTGTTGTTTGTGATTCAGGTTTTGTTTAGATATTTTGGTTTTGTCACAGCACATTTCCCGGATGATCAGGTGTCTCTCGGCCAATAGGAGCGAGGGATGAGGCGTATTAATAAAGAATGATGGCGCCGCTCTCCTCTATCGTGGCCTGACAGCTCTTTCTGTCTCTCTGATGTGGTTTTTATTAAACCCACAGGCTGAGCATGTAAATGTTGGGATCTTTAACTCTGAATCGTCTCTCCCACACAGCTGTCGTTCCTGCTGATGATATGATGATATGAATCACAGCCTCTGCTCTTCTTCTGCTCACATCCTCTGCCTTATTTAGTATGCAGTGCTCTGGAGTCCTTGATTCTGATTGGTCAGTCTGGGCATTGTTTTTGTTTAGTTAGTTTAACCATATAATGGATCAGGCCAAATGTCAGGGTCCTGCTCCGCTGTTGGGGTTTATTTTGCAAGTACGACCGGGTGACTGTACATTTTGTCTTGGCCTAATGACATTAAGTCAGTTCAATGTAGGGCTGCCCCGTTAAGAAGAGGCTTGGTCCCAAAATTGTATTAGTCGCAGAAAAAAAACATCCACAGGTGAAGTCACGCAATCCGTGATGGACATGTCACTAACGGCTGGTCCTTGTGGTAATGCAGGACATCCAAACGCTCGCCTATCATTCATCGACCTCAAATATGACTCATCATCTGAAATATGTAAGCATTAGCAACTTTCCATGGCCACTCAATGTTAAGCTATAGAGTAGCGCTCACTGCAGAACAGATGGATGCGCCGGAGCGGTCACTTGCTCTTTAAATACTCTGTCATGTTTGATTATACAGATAAGAGTAATGCATCTTTCAAATCTGTAAAGACTGTTTATTTGTGTGCACTCACAAAATAATTATTAAAATAATGAAAGCAAACATGATGCGCTTTCTGCCATCTCGGTCTCTGTGAACTCGAGCGCGAAGGCATATCTTTGCCTGAGAGTGAAATGTCTATTTTCAAGTGAACCAATTCAAATGGAAAACAAATATTGTCAGATTATGTCATCTGTATGAAACGTGCATCACTACTGCAGAGATGACGGTCAGTGTTGCCGACTTCATCACTTTGACTTAAGCTGAAAACAAAGAAAGCACTAGTTTATCAAATTATTAAAATGATAATGCAGTCTCCTGACTGTTTTCCTTGACACGTTCGTAATCATTACTTCTTCGGTGTGCTGTAGCAAGCTTTATGCGTGTGCTTATCAGGCTATGTAGGCAGTTAAAGGCTCATTATAATGATTGGTTTATTAATAAACATGCGATTAGTCGACTAATTTTGAAAATGAATGACTGCTAGTCGACCAGAAAAAATCCTTAGTCGAGGGCAGCCCTAGTTCAATGCAGGTTTCTTTTGATTCATTTAAATATTTTTTAGATTTGCATAATGGTTATGTAATTCCATTGATTGAATAAATCAAGACGTTATTATAATTATTTCTGTTTCTTTTATTAAATGGTTAAATATTAAATGATACAATGAGACTAATATTTTTTATAAAATTGATACAAATATAAATATATAATTTTAAATATAAATGTTGTGTATAGATTATTATTATTATATAGATAAATGAAAATATTAATTATTTTACATTTACAGTTATATACCCACAATATAAACAAGTTCTATTTTTTGTTACATTTTAAATATGATGTCTACTTAAACTAAGGTTTCTGTCAATTTCTCAACGATGGCCTTTTGAAACACAATCCTGAAAAGAACGTGTCTCCCCAGATTACATCATTTCACTTTGGTTTATTTTCAAGCGATCGCTGGAATGCCTCGTTTGAGGTGAAAAAGTCACTCGCTTCTGTTACCATGACGATCACTATGAGAGTCCTCAAGGGAACCGGCTGTACTGTAAATGAACCATTATGGCTGATTCTCTTTGTCTAATCCGTGAACACTGTTAGATAAACCGCTTCACACTTGTCCAGATTTGATCATAACTGAAGTGAAATCAGTCCCTCTCGTGGCTTAAGTTTGATCAGTCAGACGAGAGCTGTGTTATTCATACGGCTCTATATGATGAATGTTTCATGTGCAGGTTGGAGAGGTGAATGTGCTAATGTGGTTTCTCTCTGCTCCCCTGTAGTTGATCTCCTGGGGCTGCTGAAGTGGAGATCCAACACCAGCTTGCTCCAGCAGAACCTCCGTCACCTGATGAAAGTGGAGGGAGGCGAGGTGGTGAAGGTATGTGTGAATCATCTGACGGACAGAAACACAAACTCACAGATTTCATTCAGACATTCGTGCTGCTAATGTAAACGTTTGAATTTGGTGCGGAGACTTGCTCTCTGATTTATGATATGAAATTATGAGTGCACTCTGATGCACTTCAAAGCTTTTTGCTTATTATTATTTTTTTTGGAAGGCAACAGCAAGACATGTGGAGATATTTTTAGAAATTGCATTTCTGTAAGTGTTTTCTGTAGGGTGTTTGGCTAGGCCTGAGAAATTATAGAAATGCTCAAAATAAGCTTTCATCTTATCTAACTCAAAATAAGCTTTGCAATTGAAACTTTCTGGAAATGTTTAAATTGTGTTCTCATCCATAAAATAAAATACAATAATAAAATAGCATTCCATTTAAAAACATTATTTTGAAAAATTACATTAATTGGAGTAAACCTGATACAAAATGTGAGATTTAAATGAACCTAGTTACTGGTGGTTCATGTAATTAAAACTATACATTCAGAATGGAGTGGTTTTTGTTGTAATACTGTAATCAGTAAGTGTAATTATAAGCACTATCTCTGAATGTCCAGTGATTTCTGTCTATTGTAGAGAGTTTTGTTCCTATGCAGCATATGATTGAAAAGCCCCTCTGAGATGAGGCCGAGCTCTGTTGATTTCGTGACTTTCGTGACATGGATCATGTGATTGAATGCCAGTTTGCTCCTGAAGACACCGTCTCTCATGGACTGAATATCTCTGGCTGTGTTTGAAGGCAAACACACTCGAGCTGTCAGCGCTGAGAGAGAGAAAGGTGCTGTGTGCTGTAAATGTCCACTCAGCCTCTGCAGCCTTTCTGCCATGTCTCTGCCACATAAAAATCAAACCACCGACCAGAACCATAGTGGCATCAAACTGATGCTGAAGACGCTCACCGCTTTACTTCCGAATGCATGCTGCAAAGGGCTAGCAGACACCGTTTCAAGTTAACTTGGTACAAGACTGGTTGGTTGTTAACATTAGTCATATCTATCCATCCAACCATCGCACACACTGCATAAAATGTACAAAACATTTACAAAATGATTCATTTATTTTAAATGAAATCAAATACTAATGTAATTTAAAAAAATGTTATGTTAATGTTATGTAATGTTAATGTAAATGTAATTTTTTCTTTTTCTTTTTAAAGGTAGTAAAACAAGAAAATAAAACATTATTGCCAATTACAAAATTTTAATAAATAAATAAAGGTGGAATAAAATATAAAATATATAATATAATATCAAATAAAGTAATTTTTATGTAAAATAAAAATGAATTATAACATAAAACAGAATATTAAATAGGTATATAAATGAGTAATTTTTTATGTAAATTATAATAAAATATAAAAGACAATGTAAAATAAAAATACAATTTTAAAATAGTTCAAAATTAATTCAATTAATTTGTTTGAGGAGCCCTGATATAAAATTTGAGATTTAAATCAACCTAAATCAAACCTAAATGTTCATATAATTAAAATTAAACATTCATAATATGGTGAATTTGTTGTAATGAATACGTAATCAGTAAGTGGAATTAAACCATGATCTTTTTACAGTTTAAGAAGTAGTTTTGATTTGGTATAAGGCCCAACCACAGATATATTGCAATATTTCCTCAACTACTCAAAACTATTCAAATTGGAGGTGTGTTTAAACACAAGTTGTCTTTGGGTGGCCTGAAGGAAGCTGCTCATTCAAAACGTACACTCACAGGATGACTACAATTACAGTATGTGTGTTTCTTGTGCACACACACACACACAGCTGCTGAAGAGCTCATTCATACACACACACACACACACACACCGAACACACACACGGACACACACACACACACACACACACACACACACACACACTCACAGGATGATTACAATTACAGTATTGTGTTTCTTGTGCGCACACACACACACACACACAGCTGCTGAAGAGCACATTCATACACACACACACACACACACACACACACACCGGACACACACACACCCACACACACACACACACACACACACACTCACAGGATGACTACAATTACAGTACGTGTGTTTCTTGTGCACGCGCACACACACACACACACACACACACACTCACAGGATGACTACAATTACAGTACGTGTGTTTCTTGCGTGCACACACACACACACACACACTCACAGGATGACTACCACACACACACACACACACACACACACACACTTCCTACCACTGCCAAGTTTGGAATTGGATTTCTTCGACCGGCGCAGACAGCTGTGAGGACAGTGTAATAATGCTTTAGGATGCTTTAGTGTTCCTGATAGAGGTTTCTTTTGCTCTATGACACGGATCACTCACTTCACTGTAAACGCACCGGAAACATCTGCGGCAGTGAATCAAGGCCACCGCAACATTTACACCCCGTTTGTGTGCTATCTGACATCTGAAGGATGAAACGTTCTACCAGAACATCTGAGGAGGAACTTGACATGACTTTAATCATATATAAAATAAGACCTATAAAATGTTTAATTAATAAATTAATGAATGCATAAATACATTTAGTAAACTGTGTATATTTTAAATTGGATAAAATAATGAAATATTATACTTTAAAATGTCTTTAAATATTTACATTTTACATTGTTTACTTATTTAAAATATTAATAATACAACTGTTATAATCTGTAATGCATTTTGCGATACAAATTATACAACTTGTTATTGTTTTGACACTGAATCATTTTATTTTAGCTTATTTGTCTGAATTGAATATGAGAGAGAAAGCCATGAAGTAATATAGGAATAATCGATAACATATCTTTATATTTCAATGTCCTCAACGTTCAAGCAGGAATTAATGTAAAGCATAAATTGTATCATGTGACTCGAGAACGAATGATTCTTATGATTCAAATGAATCGAACACTCTGGTGTGACTCCGTTGAAGCAGTTCTAGAAAATGTGTTGTCAAAAAGCAGTATTGCTTTTTAGTGTATTTAAATATTCTTTAGATTATATTTTAAATGCATATCAATCTGCTTAAATAAAATATATAAGTGAATTCTAAAATATATACAATTATATAAAATATATAAAGTGCATTCCTAAATGTATAAAAGTGATTTATAGTTTAATATATAACATATATCTGCTTTATATTATATATTTCATATTCTTTATAACCTCATTATTGGAATAGAAACGAATCATTACATTGAGTTCAGATCCTGAATGGCTAAATTCTAATTTGTCAAATATCGACTCAAATCCTTAATTAGTTCCCGGCTCAGTGAACAAATATCCTAGTGAATATTATCTGTGCATGACCGAAGCAAACACACTCTTCACAGAAAGAGTCATGTCTGTTCTTTGATTATAATCCTGCTCTCTCTTTCTGAGTTATGTGTGTACACGTGACGCGAGCGGGGCATCTTCAACGCGCCGGATCTCATCTCCGACTGATGACAGATTGACGGCCGTGATAGACTTGGACTGTGGTATCTGTTCTGTTCTGGATCTACAGTACGCAGCAGCTTCATCGCCGTTATTTATTCTCCTCAAGGGCACACTCTTCCTCTCGTCGCAGAGGACACGCAGCAGACACTCGCGCTCGTCCTCGGGTGGAGCATTGCAGATTTGAATGGGTTTTCACACTGAGTTTGAATTTGAGTGCAGAAATAGAGCAAATGTGTGAACAACCTTATTTATTAACCTCAATGTGTGTTTACAGTGCAATGTGCTCCAATACAGATCCTTCTAGAAACCGCTACTTTCGTTCTTTCTTTCATTCATTCTTTCTTTCTTTCGTTCTCACTTTCTTTCTTTCTTTCTTTCTTTCTTTCTTTCTTTCTTTCTTTCTTTCTTTCTTTCTTTCTTTCTTTCTTTCTTTCTTTCTTTCTTTCTTTCTTTCTTTCTTTCTTTCTTTCTTTCTTTCTTTCTTTCTTTCTTTCTTTCTTTCTTTCTTTCTTTCTTTCTTTCATTTGTTCAATTTTGTTGTTTGTTTTATTTTTCATTACATGTTTGTTTACTTGTTTTGTTGGTTTATTTTTTTTCCATTTTATTTATTTTATTCGCCAGATGAAGAGACACAATCTGATTGATTTATTGATTGACTATTTCATTTATTGAAGACCAGGGTCAATATGAAAACTATTGAATAAAAAAAAATATATGTATATAACCTTGGTTTATAATGTCTGTTACAGTTATTCCCGAGAACATGGTGTTTTTAATGCTATGACGTTGCAAGCTAATATAGATAAAAGGACGATGCATTGAGTGAAATGAAAGCGAGCTGAGTGATGAAAGTGCTGCTCTTGTGTCTGAATTGTGGCACATATAGGTCTATAGGTACACATATAGGTGTAGCTGGACTGGAGCTGTAATTCTCTGAGCATCAGCTGAATGACAGCAGACATTAAAGCATGTGCTGTAGACTGACGGTCCATGAAGCTGACTGCGTATCTGTTTCACGTTTACACTTTCTC
Source organism: Gymnocypris eckloni scoliostomus (assembly GCA_027564155.1). Taxonomy (NCBI): domain Eukaryota; kingdom Metazoa; phylum Chordata; class Actinopteri; order Cypriniformes; family Cyprinidae; genus Gymnocypris; species Gymnocypris eckloni. Next base: position 26,117,441 of record CM050430.1, on the reverse strand, counting down.
AGTAACGATTCAGAGCAAAGCACAGAGCGTTTAAAATCATCCGGTTAAACTGACCATCACACTATGGTGTGTGTGTGAGTGTGTTTCATCTTGTAATCTGTGTTTGTGTGTGTTTAGTTTCTGCAGGACACTTTGGACGCTCTTTTCAACATTATGATGGAGAACTCTGACAGTGAAACCTTTGATACTCTTGTGTTTGATGCTCTGGTAAGATTCTCATGGCCTGTGCTTAAATACATCTGCTAAATAAAAATAAATACAATTAAAAGTACACACATATATAAACATATACACATGTACACACAAATATTATGCAAAAATAACTCCCAAAATTTTTTATACCAAACTTAATTTTGGAAATATTTTTGCATAATATTTATATACTGAGATTTTCTAAATTAATTTGGAAGATATTTTTGCATACTATTTACGTGAGGTTTTCGTACTAAATCACAGTAAAATCACATTTGATTAGTATTAATACCTAACCCTTATAATGAACGATAACACAATTATATTATTTTAATAGTAATATGAATTAATTCATTATACTGGCTTACTTTTTTATAAGAACTTTGTTTATTTTTGTCTATTTAGTTTTTTATACAAATGCATATTTTGCCTTGGCATTTAGTATTTTAGTTTTGAAATAGTAGAAATTAATTAGGCAATGATGTATTTACATATTTGAACATCTCTCATGTCATTTTAAATTCTGTTATTATGTTCATGTCTTTTATAAGTGACAATGAAATGTTATCAGCACTTCTGCTAAGCATTAATTAGATTCAATTTTAAAACATAATAATGTTTTCATAAAAATGGTTGAATTTGACTCAGTATTTAACACTTTAGTTTTTAATAATACGAATTTAGCCAGAGATACATTTGCATAATCTTAACGGCTCAGTCGGAGTCTATTGTGTGTTGTGCTGAATTATAGTAATAACTTGTTATCAGTACTTCAACTCAAATAGTAATTACAACAAAAACGATATATATATATGCATGCATGGTTGTTTATTTTTACTTTTTTAAATGTCTCTTCTGTTTTTGAAAGGTCTTCATAATAGGACTGATCGCAGACAGGAAGTTCCATCATTTCAATCCGGTTCTGGAGACCTACATCCGCAAGCACTTCAGCGCCACCCTGGCCTACACGTGAGTGTGAAAGTCTGCCCTCTCTGTGCCAGGATGTGCTTTGTTTTTATGTGTAACACACTGTGTGCTGATATTTTCAGAAAGCTGACAAAAGTCCTGAAGAACTACGTGGATAATGCCGAGAAGCTGACGGAGCAGCTGCTGAAAGCTCTGAAGGCTTTGGAGTACATCTTCAAGTTCATCGTGAGATCCCGCGTTCTCTTCAACCAGTACGTTCAGATCTCTCGGGTTCTGTTTTATTCATTGCTCATCTGAGCTTTAGGGATATCATATCACCCACATCCATGGAGTTGTGCTTGTAGTCTGAACTAGGGAATTAACAGTCAGAATCAGAAAGAGCTTTATTGCCAAGTGTGTTTGCACATACAAGGAATTTGTCTTGGTGTTAGTAGTAGCAGCCCTTTATTGTCACTTGGTCACAAGTACCAGTGAAATAAGCCATCAACCTGCCCATACATAACATACATATATGACAAGGGGGTGGACAGGACAGGAAGACAGGGAAATGAAGAAAATTACAGCATAACAGGAGGAAAGTGAGGAGAAAAAATAACTATGCTCCTTGGGGAGTACAGTGTGAGAACAGAAAAACACCTCAGCAAAAGCACATAAACCTGTTAGGACCTTCCAGTACAGAAAGAACAAACATATTGCAGACAACATATAATTAAGGTAGAACATAGATTAGATAGAACACTAATAATGAAGAGAATAGACAATAATTATGAATAACAATAGTAATAAAATCAAAATGAGCATAGACAGAACGGTGAATGTGTTCTATGTTTGATGAGTTATTTACAGAGGTACAGTGCTGGGGTGTGTTATGTGTTCAGGTGGGATTTGGCCTGGTCTGTGTCTGGTCGTTCTGGTGCTCGGTGCTCTCTAGCGCCGGTCAGAGGGCAACAGTTCAACGAGAGCGTGAGCTGGGTGTGAGGGGTGCAGAGTGACTTTCTTCGCTCTTTTCCTCACTCGAGGTGTAAAGATCTCGGAGTCTGGGCCGAGGGGCAGAGATGATCCTCTCAGCGGTCCTGACTCTCCGTCAAACCAAACAGTTATAGATGAATATATATAATAACAACAACAACAATAATACTAGTTATTATTATTACTAATACTTGTTGTTATTACTACTACTTTTGAGTTCTTGATTTTTTTATTTTGCATTAAAATATCAATCAATAGTTTAGAACCAATAATTTCTTATTTACAGTACTTTTATTACTTTAGTAATTACTTTAGTAGTAATGTTTAGTTGTTGTTGTTATTATTATTAAATACTGGACTCTTATTTAACAATAACATTTAACCACACTAATTAACAAGTAATTATTTAATATTGTATTTAGTAGACTATTTTTAGTACTTAATTAGGTTTATCTATTTGCATTTATGCATTCACTTAAAAAAGAGAAACACTGCAATTTGTCAAAGAGCCAACAATATTTGTAATATATCTAACAATATTAGTAACAATCGTATGGCCATTTTGATATATAACCACAACATATTGGCCGAATTGTGCAGCCTTACAAACAAGAACGGCAAACATTGTTTTGTTTTTAACACATTTTTATCAGAAAACTTTTTTTCTCCAAATTGTGCAGCTTTACTATTTTTATTGTGCAGTTGGTGACGAATGGAAAAAAAAGCAAACCGATAATAATATATAATACATGTTGGCGTATCCAACATATACTCCAAATCTTTTCCTGCTTGGTAATATGGGTTTACCTGCCAATAAGCTGCAGTTAAGGCCAAGAGATGTGACGGCTTGATTTAATGTGCACACCTTCATCAAACCGAAGTGCCCTGGTCTCCTGACGGATGGAGGATGTGTTTGAGGCGGACAGGAAGTGGAACGGGCAGCGGCGCTGATTTAGGGAGACGGAGGACATGTTGAGTAATGACTCAGCCTAAATGAAGTTCAGCGCTGGTGATTAGCTTGTTGTCTGCAGGTGAAGGATATGCTGGTGTCTCTTTAAGTACCTGAAGACTGAGAGCGCCTGACACCGCAGAGCGCTGTGAGAGACACTAATGAGCAGAGTCTGATCTGATTGACTTCTCTGCTCGCTCTCAGACTCGACCCGACCGCACACGTCTCCCAGTCAGAGCTTCAGACTGCAGAGGAAATTATGAGAAACATGGCCAAAAATAACTGTTATCATAAGATTGAATCAATATGTGGATTCATCAGATGTTCATTAATTTCAGTGTTTATTGCATTATCCTCCTTCAAATTACTCTGATGACCTTTAAACCAGCATTCACAACAAAAATATATTTTTAAATAAACGCTTATACTATACACAAATACACAAAACTGTACATATGTCCTGAGCATTTCTTCACATCCTTTTTGTTTATTTTTATTTATTTAGTTTAGCAAAATTGTATGTCTTGTTTTTCTATCTGATTTTGTGGTTAAAAATGACCTCAGCACTTCTTTGTTTGTTTGTATTCTTTTATTTTTGCTAAATATAATTCCTTATTTTTCCGTTTGATTTTGGGATTAAATATGACCTAAGAATATCTTGACTTTTTGATTTGATTGATATATAAATGAAGTATAGTAAAAAAAAAAAGATTTTGAGTTTAAATATGAAAAATAATACAATTCTATCATATCTCCCCTTTGCTTTAGTAATTAATGGATGTAAAGCACTTCAAAATAATTAACGGTCAACTGGAGTGTGAAGAATGTGTGTGTGTGTGTGTGTGTGTGTGTGTGTGTGTGTGTGTGTGTGTGTGTGTGTGTGTGTGTGTGTGTGTGTGTGTGTGTGTGTGTGTGTGACGGAGGGCCGGTCTAATGTAAACGCTCTGGATGAGGGCGAGAATATCTGACCCTCACCGTAACCAGAGCACAGAAAATCAGGTGGCACTAATCGCATCAGCAAAGGCCGTCTGTGAGCGTTTAATGAAAGCGTGAGCGCAGGAATCCTCCCGGTGTTTGTGTGGCTCTTTGGAGCAGCTCCGAGACGGCCGGTCAGCTCTCTGCCCTTCAAACTAGATTACGGAGCAATTCATCAATCTGATCAGCCTGTAATCAGGAGCTAGTTTCGAGGTGCCAGTGTGTGTGGAGTTTAACACATTGTTTTTGATGTGGGCTTCTATGGCTCCGGCTAGTTTGATGTCATGGATTTGCATTCCAAACACATGTAGAGCGGTCTGCTGCCTCTCTGATGATTTAGATGAAATGATTCTCATCTGCTGTTTGTGTGTTTTCCTTCAGGCTCTACGAGAACAAAGGCGACAGTGATTTCATGGAGTCCCTGAGGAGTCTCTTTTCCTCGTTTAATGCCATGATGAACAGCAGTGCTGAAGGGACCGGCGGGGTGAAGGTGAGAACGGTTTCTGATGAGCTGGAGGTTTAAATGCTGTGTTAATAGAGCATTAAGATAAGAGAAACAAAAACATTTACACATCTGTTCCTGGTGTGACTTCATGTCACACATTCATTCTCAGAATGTTCACGCTGCGCTTTTACAAACATTCAAGGCCTGAAAATGACATCCATGTGATGTTTTCCAGTTCTTCTGAAGTCATATGATGCTTTATGAGAGGAAAAATCTGATGAAAGTCTCAAAAACCTCTCCATAAATGCGTTTGCACACCCATATATTCAAAGTTGTTGCTTCTCAATCATTTATGAGAAATTACAACCAATAAAATGTGGCTTAATTTGTGTCAAACATGACATAGTTTTGCAAGCTAGCACATCAAAATGACAGGAAGAGGAACTGATATGTAAAAGAAATCAAACTATACATTTCTATGTGCCATTCAGAGACGTGCAATGTGTGTAACCTTTGTGTGTCTCTAAGAATAGTTAGTACTGATGGAATATTCAGTTGCTGTCATTAATATTTTGATTAATGTTAATATATAGTCTATCAACTTGCTACAACTTAATTCAGTATCTTTCATAGATTTAACGCTATTAACCTAACTTTGGCAAATTTAGTGACTCGTTCTTCAATATTACTCATTTTATCTATCTGACATATGTCATCATGTAGCATATTTGAATATGTAATTTGAATGTAAGAGAATGTACTTAATAAATAAAATTTTGGTCTGAGTAAAAATTCACTAAAATACAATTTTTTTAAATTAATTAATACCTAATTTCCATAAATAATTTATACCTTTATTCATCAAGAATGCATAACATTTCTCAAAAGTGAAGTAAAGACATTTATTCCAAATTTTATATTTGTTCTTTTAAACATTCTCTTCATAAAAAAAAATCTAATTGACATTGATAATAATAAGAGATGTTTCTTGAACATCAAATCAGCATATTAGAATGATTTCTGAAGATCATGTGACTCTAAAGACTGGAGTAATGGTGCTAATAAATCAACTTTGCATCACAGGAAAGAATTGCATTTTAAAATGCATTCAGATTGAAAAGAGTTATTTTATTGTAATTTTAACATTTTTCACATTTAATAAATGCAGCCTTGATGAGCATAAGAGACAAGAGACATCTTTTAAAAAATATTAAAACGTAACCCACACCAAACACTCAAACGACTGTGTACACATTCATTGTATAAAAACGAAAAGTTTCTTACAAGAAGGAAGGTCATACTGGTTTGGAACAACATGTACAATATGTATCTGAGGGCTTCCCAGAATGCTGCCAGAATGCTGCTCTGTTTCTTCTGTCAGACGTGAATATGTGTGTTTCTGTCTTTCATGTGTGTTTGTGTCTCTCTCTCTGTCTCTTCTCCTGATCTGTCCACTGTGGCTCTGGCTTCGCAATCTTTAGCTTCTCCTCAAGGTACTCTATCTGTCCTCCTCTCCTCCATCTGTTTCTCAGCTCCTCCTCCTCCATTTGTGTGCAGTTTGTTTTTTTGTCACTGACCTTTCCTGTCACTTCTTCTTTGCATTAACACACCTCTGTTCTAACACACACGCGCTCAGCGGCCGACACAAAGCATCCGAGCCTCTGGACGGGTCGTGAGTCTGCCTGGAGCGATGCAGGTGTGCTGCTGGCCCGGATCTTAGTGCTTTTGTCAGAAAATTAAAAATTGATCTTGATTAGGGAAGGAATGTGCTTTTCTCTCTGCTGGCCTTGTCGTAACAGGAAAGTAAGAGATGCCGTGAGTGAAACGGCGCGTCAGCTTGAAGTACATCGTGTTCACATGCCCTCACTCTTATTATTTAACCAGTCTGACAGTTTGAGCTTGTGCCGTCTGTTGTTACTGCACACGTCCGGATTGTTTTTCTCTTTTCGAGGGAAATGAAGGTGAAGTGGGTCATTTGTTCACAACTGGTGTTAAACTAAATTGAAAACAGCTGTTTTCCAAAACACACCTCCAGCCCGCTATTGGTCATTTCAACAAATAGCCCCGCCCCAAACTCACACCATTGGTTGAAACTAAGAAGCATATTTAAACATATAACATCATTGACGCCACAAATAGTGTGACTGTCACTGGACTGTTTCGTTCGTTTGTTCATTCCTTCCTTCGGTCATTTGTTTATTTGATTCAGTTAGGCAATAAATAAACTATATATAGTGGTATATTGTTCCTGTGGCTCAGCGGGAGAGCATTGCGTCAGCAGCGCAAAAGGTTGTGGGTTCGATTCCCAGGAACACACATACTGATGAAAAAAAATGATAGCCTGAATGCACTGTAAGACGCTTTGGATAAAAGCATCTGCTAAATGCATAAATTAAATAGTCTATGGCCAACTGCATTTAAATGTAAAATTGTTTGTAATTCTGTGCATAATGTTCTAATATTTGGTGTAAATTATTTAGACTTGCCTTTTTTGTGATTTCCATGGTAAATGTTAGTTTATGTATTTATTTATTTTTAAGACACTTTTTTTCATGCGTTTTATATATTTTTTTCATGCATCATATACATGCACATATTTTTTCATTTATTGGTATTAGCTTCATTATCCGTCTTATCAGTTCTTAGCCGTAACGTAAAATAAAAGTGATTCTCAGTGGTTGTTCGAGTCCAGAGGTTGTTGTTTCCTTGCGCTGGAAGTGTGTAACTGTGATCCAGACTCTAATATGTGGGCGGTCGATGGGATGCATTCCAGAAGTCACTGCTGTCAAACTCTTGGCCTGACTGGTGTTACAATTTGAAAACATATGGAGTCAAACGGAGTTACAGCCTCAGATATTCACTTTTTTTTAGTAAACACTTGAACTCCAACACCTCATTTGCCAGCAAACTCTCTGGTTAAATCAGACGCTATGTGGGCTGCTGGGAAGAGAATTTATCAAATAGGAAACATCATAACCCATCCATCTCTGCCTCTGTTGACTCTTGGTTCACACTGCGTTCAGATGCTTTCTTTTTCTTTTAAATGGTTTCAAAGTACGTCAGAATTTGACACCATGACGAGGATCAAACAGGAAGGAGCCGCTTTAAATCCAGATCTGTAAACTCAGGACTCACACATCTTCAGAATAAAACCAGACATGTATCAGCTGAAGAGCAGTAACGCTGTTTTATGAAGAAGCTGTGAGTTGAGTCTTTCCTTATACAAGGTTTAAAGCTAAAGATGTTGATTTTTGCCTTGTAGGACATTTTCTGTAGTTGTTGATCCTTGAATAAGATTCCTGTCGAAGAGTGATGATAGTACCATACAGACCAGAATGCTGTTGAAGCCGCAATCCCAAAATCTGATTGAATATGGTTCTAGGATCTATATAAGGAACATACATGAACATGAAAATCAGGTGACATCACCAAGATCAGCATCCTTGTGTGTACTGGAAGAGCCAAACAGATTCATATTAACTGCAGAAACTGATCAAAGACATTTCCATTCTGCATCAAATTCTGCAGAAATCTGCTTTTCAGTGATTTAGATGGACAGGTGTGATTTCATTTTTTATTCACTTGTTGTTTTTAACTTGCTGTATTTCACATACTCAAACTTGTCTGTTGTATTTATATTTGTTTTGTTTTATATTTATTACAGACATTGCATTTTGCATTCTTAAACTTTAGATTTGAAGTCATTTTGTATTTATGCATTTTTTAGACATTTTATCATACATGCTGAAATGTTTTATTTTTTTAGACTATGTATTTCACTTTCAGATAAAGTTTAGTTGGACGTTCGTTTGTTTGTGTTTGTTCTTTCATTCATTCAGATTTCAGGTATTGTATTTTACATACTCAAACTTGGTTGCTGGTTGCTTTTTTATTTCTATTTGAATTTATGCATTTATTGAGATTTAGTTATTTCATACGTTGCATTTGACTCGTTTGGACCATGTATTAGTTGAGAGTAGTTAGTGTTCAGATTTCTAGATGAGTGTTAGTCAGTAGTTAAGTGTTAAGAGGAGGAAACACTCGTTCTCATGACTCCTTGATCATCTACTGATGTATATTTGTTTTATAAGAGTCTTCTCTGTGTAAGCGTCATCTTTCATTGACTGCGCTCTCCTCAGACCGTTCAGCACAGCTGGATTTGATCTGAGCACAGATGGACTGATGGGAATCACAGCAGAAGTGTCTCTGATAATCATTACATGACACCATGTAGTCACTCCGGTTCCTCTTGTTCTTCTTGTTTAGACCGCTCAATTCATCAAAATTAACACAATTCTCTAAAATGACTTATTTTTATGCTGACTAACCCGGATTTCCCCCTCTTTTTTCAATTTATTTAGCATGTTTTATAGTATTTTTATAGCATTGACCATGCTAATATATATTTTTTTGTGAATTCTAGGGTGCTGCACTGAAATACGTCCCAACTATCGTCAATGATCTGAAACTGGTCTTTGATCCAAAGGAGCTCAGGTGAGTTTATCAGACATATTCATATTTTTAGTGAACATCCTTTTTTTTTTAAGACTTTTAATAAATGTTGTTGTTAGTAGCATGTTTTAATCCTGCATGTTTGCACACAGCCAAAAGTAAATAAGGAGTTTAAGGAAAGCTCTGTGTTATGAAGCAGCATTTATGGAGTGTTGTGAGCAACTATATTTTATTTTATATATTTAAATTTTTATTTGTCTCATTCCGTTATTTCATTTGAATTGTATTGTATTTCATTTTAATTTTATAAGCATATGAGTGGATGTCTATGGTATTTGATATATGAAACACAAAAATTCCCTTCTGAAATAAATAAATGAAAATAAATAAATGAATAAACACAAGCAATCAAATGATATTGTTGCCCATCCTGCCTCATATTTTTAAGCTGAAATTAGGATGTTATTCAGCTAATAATTGTCTTAATTTGTACTTGTAAAATGGGACGTGTTTGATTTATTAAAGTTGATTGATTAGATGTATTTTTGTTTTAAAAGCATGAAACAGAACTTGTGCTTCCTCAGGAAGATTACTGTGTAATGTTATGCTCTGAGACAGAGTACATCACGGACATGTAAAGTCATCTTTTAGTGCCTAAACTGTCAAATACACGCAAAAATGTGTCAAAATGCGGCGCTTGGTGATTAATCATGTAAACCCTCGTTGGTTATGTAATAAATACATGCCGACGGTGTGCTTTATATTAATAATCAAACAACAAAAGACAAATTCAAAATCACTCTCTGCTCTTGATTGAAGGACTTTTGTAGCTTTAATAAGAAACAAAGGAAGTTTCATTCTTACAGTGAAGACTATGCTGTTTTATTGTATATTAGGTTATTCAATTTCTCTGAATAGCTACTTTACACTTAAAGCACAGTTTATTTCATTTTTAACAGTTTTATTCTATTGTATTCTCTTGCTTTTTATTATCTTTAAATCTTTTATATAAAGTTTTGGTCATATGGCCCACTAATAATCGTTTAAAATAATCGTGATTACCATGTTGACCAAAATAGTGGTGATTATGATTTTTGTCATAATCGAGCAGCCCTACTTTATATTTTATTTGCGGAAGTCGTGGCCTAATGGTAGAGAGTTGGACTCGTAATCGAAAGGTTGTGAGTTCGAGTCTCGGGCCGGCAGGGATTGTAGAGTGGGCGAGTGAATGTACAGCGCTCTCTCTCCACCCTCAATACCACAACGAGACGCCCTTGAGCAAGGCATCGAACCCACAACTGCTCCCCGGGCGCCGCAGCACTGGCTGCCCACTGCTCCAGGTGTGGTGTGTGTGTGTGTGTGCACCTTGGATGGGTTAAATGCAGAGCACAAATTCGGAGTATGGGTCACCATACTTGGTCGTATGTCACGTCACTTTTATTTTTTTATTTAATATGGTTTATTTTATTTTTTTACCGAAATGTCTTTATAAGATTTAAACACGCAAATTACTTTCTGAAATAATGTAAAAATCAATTTTTGTATTTTTCTGTTTTAAAACCCCAAATCCTCTTCATACAACAATCTTGTCTCTCATCCTGTCTTCCTCTCCTCATGTCTCCCTGCCAATCCCGTCTCACTCTCCTTCTCTCTCTCTTTCCTCATCCTGTCATTTTTCTGTTTTCTTCATGCTGTCTCTCTCTCAAACAAAAGCCGATAGTTATCCTCACCTTGTCTCTCTCTCTCTCTCTCTGTCTCTTTCTGTTTTCTTCATGCTCTCTCTCTCTCAAACAAAAGCCGATAGTTATCCTCACCTTGTCTCTCTCTCTCTCTCTCTCTCTCTCTCTCTCTCTCTCTCTCTCTCTTAGTTATCCTCACTCTCTCTCTCTCTCTCTCTCTCTCTCTCTCTCTCTCTCTCTCTCTCTCTCTCTCTCTCTCTCCCTCATCCTGCCTCTTATTTCATCCCGTCTCTCTAGCTGCTGGGTCTCATCCCATCCGTCTCTCCTCATGGCTTTCATCTGCTCCTGTGTGTCTCTTTCTAAGTGACTCCTCGAGACTGATAATGAAATCAGGTGTGAGTGGTGGACTTCAGTCTGATACTACTCAAACACTAGATCTGACTGTCATTAACATCTTTCTGCCTGATGGACTTTTGCCCGTATGTTATTACCGTTTCCACATCGCTTTGCCGCTCAAGTATTTCTCACACGCTTTAGATTCGAAACACAATCAGTGCAAAGTGATCCCGTTGCCGTGGAGACATGACGGTCACTCGCCCATCCTGTCTGCGGGTCTGGATAATGCGTTCTTCCCTGAGTGGCATTATAATGGAGTTACGCAGCTCTTGTGATGGCTAAATTTACCACACACACACACACACACACAGACACACACACACACACACACACACACACACACACACACACACACACACACAGACACACACACACACACACACAGACACAGACACACACACACACACACACACACACACACACACACACACACAGACACAGACACAGACACAGACACACACAGACACACACAGACACACACACACACACACACACACACACACACACACACACACACACACACACATGGGGAGAGATGATGGCATGAATCCTGCTGCGTCTCAGGAGTTTACCTGACGATGGCCTTTCCTCTCCAAACCAATTTCCCTAGACGTGACATTTTCTCAAGGCATTTTGTAGCAGCGGGATTCTTGTTAGATTCCTCGAGTAATTTGTGTTCTTGCTGTGTAAGTGCTGTTTCAGACTGAGAGCTGTTGAATGGAGGGAGCATGCGTATGCAGTAGTTATCTGTGAACTAGTGGTCAGTAGCTGATGGTGGATTAGTTCAGTGCTGGTTGGGATCAGATGTTCTGGAGATGTTCTTAAGATTCGTGTGTGTCCTGACTGAAGTGGCTTCTCGCTGTAATCGTGTTTGTGATTCTGTTCTTTAATCCTGCTGGTTCTCTCCGTGTTGGAGAGTTTGCTGGGGTTAAGAGGATTTCATCTCTTCACTCAGAGAAAACCTGGCCTTTACTCTCTCTTCTCTTTCCCTTATTTATTTTGCTTCACTTTTTTACGACTCACTTTTTCTTTTATTTTTGTCCTTTTTTCTTTTCCTTTACCTTTTTGTTTCTTAATTCACCTTTTCTCTTCCCTTGTTCTTTTTTCTCTTGTCTTTTTCCTTTATCTTTTAATTGATAGTTTTTTTCTCTTTTCCTATCTTTTAGTTTAGCTTCTTCCTGGTTTGCTTTTCCTTTTTCTCAGTATCCTTTTCCCTTTCCTTTTTCTTTTGAATTCTTTTCTTTTTGTCTTTATTTTCCTTATTCCTGACTCACTTTTGACTTTCCCTTTTAATTTTGTTTTCCTTCTCCTTTTCCTTTATCTTTTGCATTTTCTTTTATTTTCCTTATTTTTCCTTTCTTTATTTTTTTTTTTCATGTTCTTTAGCATTTTTTATTTCCTTCATCTTATCCATCTCTTTTATATACATTTGTTCAGACCTCTTTTTATCCTTTCCCCTTTTAATTTTCCCGTTTAATTTTCCTTTCCTGACTCACTTTTTCCTTTTCTTTAACTCTTTTGTTTCCCCATTTATTTGATTCACTTTTCCCATTTCCCTTTCCTTTTCCTCACCTTTTCTTTCACATTTTCCTTCATTTTTCTTTTATTGGCCTTTTTTTTTTTTTTTTCTTTCCGTTTACAATTTCCCCCACCTCTTTACCTCTTTCATTGCTTTCCTTCTTCCTATTAATATTCCTATAGTTGTGCATTGCATGCAGCAAATAATCTATTTTATTGATCATATTTTCTAGGGGTGGAACGGTTCAACTTACTCACGGTTCGGTTTGTATCACGGTTTCGGTACGGTTCGGTATGTTTAGGGAAAAACTGTACTGTCAAATAAAAATAAAGATAAAATAAGAATAATCTATCTACAAGCAACAGCACAAATAAATACAATAGAGTAAAGATACAAATAAAATAAACAGCAATCTTCAGTTTTTTGGGTAGGTTTAACAGTTTTTAGGTATACAGAATTTGAATAAAGTAGTTAAATGTAAAATAGCATTGCATATTTGACTGTATATATTAAAGATGAATCTTTATTAAAGTTACAAAAGCGATTAAATCAAGAGCAGTGAGTGATTTTTGTTGTTGTTGCTGTTTGATTAATATTAAGAACGTGCTGTCACTTTAAGAGATAGCCGACTGGACGTGTATCAGTGCTAGGTCTGCTACAGGATACTTACCAAGACGGGCATTTTGACACAATTTTTGTGTGAATTTTTCAAACACAATACTTCAGCGAGAGCTTAATATTTGCGTGTGTTTTGAGGCACGGGTTTGCAGCGCTTCGGATGAGTGCATGCACAAATCTTCTCTATGCACGCGCAAGCTCGCGTCCTCTGGCTCTTAAATGTTTAAACTGGCCAGACTCAAAAGAGTTTAGTTTAAGCACAGATATCAACGTGTGCTGTTCAGGTCTCATCTGTGCATGCATGCTATCAGCACGATGACAGAATAAATGACTGCTCATATTCCAGCATACAGAATTCACACTGAACATGAGTGAACGGTTTGTTCATGTAATGTATTGGGAAGCCAGAATGCGCATCCATCAACAGAAGCATACATTAGCCAAACCCTGTTTGTTTTACATGTTATTATTTATTACAAACCAAATTACAGATGTCAGATTTAAGTAGAACCACGGTCCTAGTGCGATTCGATTATTTTATCGAGAACTGTTCCACCCCTAATTTTCACAGTTTAATAATATGCAGAGAGAAAAGTAAGGAAGATATTGATTCACTCTGATTCTCTGACTCTATCACAACATGAATCTGTTTGTTGAGCATCCTGAGTAATAGCATGAGTTTGTTTGAATGACCAATGAAGGAAGAGCCAGTTCAGGAAATGTTTTGCACTTTTCACTATCACCGAGGACAGAAACATGACTGGATGTCTGGTAAGCACACACCGTGTTAGCATTGCGCTGTTTGCTCAGAGTTCATTGTCACAGAAGTGTGTTTGCTCAGCAGAGAGGTCGCAGGTCCCCCCACACACACACACACACAGAGACCAAACACACGCTGAATGAGGCCATCTCTGAATCCTGTCATCGTCTGCCAGACCGCTCTCATCCCGCTTTCTTCAAGTGCCAGTTCTTTCCACAAAAAGAGCCGCTGCTCTCCTGTTGTACCCCGGGCTCCCGTGTGTGTGTTGAGATGAGGACAGAGAGGTATAGCCCATGGCACTTAGCATGTTTTAGAAATGAGCTGTCACTTCAACAGCAAATGAAGATGAGAAGAGAGGAGTGTTACACATGCGCACACACACACACACACACACCTGTTAGTGGTAACTAAGTTCTGGTGGTGCAGTTAAAAGCATTGCTGACCCTCTCTATCTCTCTCTCTCTCTCTCCTCCCTCTCTCTCTCTCTCTCTCTCTCTCCCTCTCTCTCTCTCTCTCTCTCTCTCTCTCTCTCTCTCTCTCTCTCTCTCTCTCTCTCTCTCTCTCTCTCTCTCCTCTCTCTCTCTCTCTCTCTCTCTCTCTCTCTCTCTCTCTCTCTAGTAAGCTGTTCAGTGAGTTTATTCTCAAAGTTCCTCTGGGGCGTCTGATGAAGCAGAAGTTGAACTGCATGATTGACATCATCCACAGCGACCTGTTTACTCAGCATGGTACGTACACACACACACACACACACACACACATTCTCTCTAAAGGTCACTGTCTGACACTGGCTGCATGCTGGTGTTTTCAATGATGCTGTGGTAAAATATGAGGCCTTATGTTTACAGTGCAGTGATAGATGATTTATAACTTGACCTGCCCAATAGAAATGTATATTGTATTTTGAATAGGTATTAGCATGAATAATACAATTTAATCAGACAAAAGTGTGATTTTAAAAGTGCAACTAAAAATATGATCAGTGGGCAACTTATGTTTTTACATGACTTTAACTCATCAAAACAGCGTTCAATTTCAATTTTTGTATAAGTTACTTGAGATTGAACTTGATTTTTACAGTAAGTTTTAACTAATTTAATAATACTAAAACAAATTAAGGCAGCAACTGAACTTTTTTTAAGTTTAAGTTGAAATGGATGGGATTTCTTAAAAAAATTCTCTGCTGATTGCATCCCCTTAAAACAGACCTTCCACTCAATTTTGTGTCGCAGCCTGCTAGTTAAGATTCACTTTATTGTATCATATTGTCATATTTAAGAAGCACATATAATTGCTTTATCTACTGTTATTATGATGCAGTTGTCTCTAGAAAGTTCTGTATTGGGACATTTCCTGCAGAAATCCAAGTAATTCTTCTGAATGTTTGGGAATGGCATGAATGATGCTGTGTGTGTGTGTGTGTGTGTGTGTGTGTGTGTGTGTGTTCTTGTTTTTCTATCCTGGTGAGGACTTCAACCTGAATACACACAGACTCGTGGGGACTCGTGTCACCGTGGGGACCTAAAATGAGGTCCCCACGGCAAAGCTCCTCCCAAACAGTGTTAGGACACGCCCTGTGTGTTTTCTCTTTTGAAAAAAGTCCTCATAAGGACTGTTTTCAAGACAAAAATATGTGTGACTGTGTATCAATGCGCCCCTGGCGGTCACACAGAATATTGCAGTCCCCATGAGTAACATTGTTCTGGAAAAGTGTGTCTCTTTGTCCCCACTCTCTAGTGCCAACTATTGGACAATAATAAATCGAAAAAATTTATTTAACATGTATTCAATGTATTATTATAGTATTTACTTATCATTCTTTATTACTTTATAAAATAAACATAAATAAGTAAATTTACTGTTGATGCACCTGAATGAAAATTCTGGATACACTGAGCCACAAACAGAAAATTTATTTTGACTAAGCAAATTATTTGTTGTGTTACATCATAAGACATCAAATGATTGAACATTATTATAACCATTCTAATATTTAATTATTCTTTAATTATAATATTATTAACTCATGATCAGTAATAAAAAAAAATCCTCTCTGGGATACTTGTGTGGCTGAGTCTTTCAGCATACATCAAACTAAATTCAAAGAGTTTACTCTCAACAGATCACTTATAAACTTGAAAAACAATATAATGCTTAAAATCATCAGGCCCTGATACTATGCAATCTTTGTACCTGTAATTGGCAGCTGCCGTTATTTAAACGCTTCTGGATTATGTTTTAATATTTCACTACATACAGTTGGAATTCAACAGATTGTGGTAATCTGTTTTGCAATTCCTTGCACAAATATTGTGGTATTAGATAAGAACAGACATCCTACAAAGCTCCGTGCTCTCAAAGCCTTAAAGGTGAACTGCTAAACATACTATTTTAATGTAAATGTTTCAGAACTTTATTATTTTTAAATGCTAACCGCTAAGCTAACAGAGCAGCACATTATCCCCTCAGCCCATATCTCAGAGTTTATCAGTGGTCTTCCAATACTCCATGGGCTAGTGATACCATGAGATAACAGAGAGTGAGCAATACTGCTCTAGCACGACCTAATGGAGAGAGCTGATTGTGGGAGAATGGGGCCAGATACACTACATGTTTCTTTATGATCCGTCCTTCGGATGAGATGTTAAACCGAGGTCCTGACTCTCTGTGGTCATTAAAAATCCCAGGATGTCCTTCGATAAAGAGTAGAGGTGTAACCCCCGGTGTCCTGGCCAAACTAGCCCACTGACCTCTGACCATCATGGCCTCCTAATCATCCCCATACACTGATTGGCTTCATCACTCTGTCTCCTCTCACCAGTAAGCTGGTGTGTGGTGGGCGTTCTGGCGCACTATGGCTGCCGTCGCATCATCATCATCCAGGTGGATGCTGCACATTGGTGGTGGATGAGGAGATAGCCCCTTACTATGTAAAGCGCTTTGAGTGTCTAGAAAAGCGCTATATAAATGTAACAAATTATTATTATTATTATTATGCTAAAGGATGTGAACAGTCCAGACTGAGAGACTAACAGATAAAAAAAAAAAAAATCTGCTGGTCCAGCATCAAGATGTTAGTGCTGCTAGTGAAGTAGAGGGCTGATGATTGATTGCTAACGCGCCTCTCATTGCTCATGCAGACATGTGATAGTGTATGCCCTCAGTTCACATAGTCACACGAGGAGCAGATAAAGGCCATAGTGCTCATCACAGGATGGAAGCTTTAGCATTACAGTTTTTTACAATCATTTTTGCACTAATAACAGAACCTTCATGTCATTTTTCAAAACTCTAGACACATAATTCACAACTGAAGATCAAAATGCAAATTTTTCAAAACACAACACTTTTTCCAAATGCTTGGATACAATACACATGAACCAAAGATCTTTTGTTCACTGAACTAAAACCACCGGTTCAAAATAACAACGTAACATCAACGTATTACTATTTCTGAATACAGCTCACGCATTACATCTGAACTGAGTGTCTATTCCTTTCATTATAATAATCTAACTATCAACTGACACAACTGCTCAGAATGAAATGTAATGGTTGCATTACTCTTGAAGCATAGTTTCATGGAAAGTTATAAACAACTTTACATGTTTAGAGTACGAAAGTGAAGCAACTGAGGACTGAGTGTGTTCAGGTATGATCAGGTTCAAGATGCATGTTGTTGGGAGAGGAAATAAATCATATATATCTATATGATAGTTATCAGTATTTGTTTTTCCTACAGTAAATGTGTTTTAGAGGGTGATAGAGCTGAAGCTGATGAAAACCAGTCTTATTTTTGGATGATACTGGCCAAGAGATGGAGGAAAGTTTGAGAGCCCTGTTTTTTTCTTATCTTTTTTTCTTATCTATTTTTTTCTTATTTAACTTTTTTTTTTAAACCTGTTGTGTTTATTATTTTATCAATAATTTTCACATTTTGATTAATGATTCCAGTGTCTGTACTTTTCTCTCTAGTCTATTACAATGATGCATGAATGTGTAGAACAATAATGAAACCGGCATCATGTGTTCTGAACAAATATATCTCATGATTGTACTAACAACTAAACAGTGAATATATGGGTATATTGTGTGTGGGTGATCTAAAGTAATGTTCCTATGATATTTCATAATAATTAGTATTTTGAACCAAATGCAAGGCTTCTTTAAAGATATGAACACAATATGAAACGTTTTGAACATTGGACAGCCTGTGTTACAAACAATGATTATTTTGAGTTTAGTGTTTAGAGTTTTGAAAAATGACAGGAAGGTTCTGTTATTAGTGCAAAAATTATTGTTAAAAAAACTGTAATATACACCATTTGTAAGGACATCGACAAGAACAACAGCTCTGACACACTTTCTGTTTCACTCCCTTAATTTCAATCTCTTCCAAGAATCCAACAACAGTTCATGTTTTAATAAGATATTCATGAAAGTCATTTAATGTTAGCTCAAGCTGCTGCTTGTGTTGTTGAAACAAGCAGGTTCATGACACCTCAGTCTAGAAATAGTCTAGTCACTTATTAGTTCAAATGCAAGAAACCATCTGAGAACAAGACCTCAATGAGGCTTCATCCCGCCCGTTTGGTTTCACTGAAGACAGGCCTCACTTGTTTCAGTCCTATTTTATTTATTGTGTCTCCTCACAGAGGGTAAACTAATATCAGGTCTGATCCTTATGAATATCATAAAAACTGAGTTCTACATTGGATCCATTCATTCATATGCTTTTTTTAATTGTAAAAATAATAGGCTATACATGTATTTTTATATCAACGTTCTGTCATTTTTACTTGAAAAAAAAAAACAGGTGAGTCATCTCACTTTGAGCAGAAAATGCGTTTATTTTATTAGAACAAATATGCTGATACACCGATTTGCAAAGAAAACAAAATCGCACCAAAAAACAAAAAGGAAAGTCGGGTAAAACTCTATCTAGAGCAGCGCATGATGATTCTGAGGAGAGTTACACAGAAGCGGAGATCTGGCGTCCCCACCACGACTGACCCTCCCTCCCCTCCCCTCCACACCTGCGCGCCTCAGAGAAGATCTCCAGAGATGCTCCACACGCGAGCAGCAGCAGACGGAATGGGAAAGTACGTTTTTTCATCGTTATCCATATAATATTGTGCTGTTTATCTAATTAGCATATTGTTTAGACATATATTGTAACTTAAAAGTCATGTCAATGTATTTCTGTCGTTAGCGCTTTTCACAAGCAGCATAAACTGAATGCAACTTGGCAGAAAGTATAGATTGATGTACCAAAATGACAATAATGTTAACAATAATATATCAATTAACGTTAGGGCTGTAGATTCAGTTTTAAGATCATGTTTTTAGGCCACAAAATCGCACGTTAATGTGCGGTTTAGCGTTAATCCATTTATAAACTTATATTACTTTAAAATCGTGTCTTAATGTTCTTTCTGAAGGACATATTTTCCCCAAGTTGTTAAAAATAATATCTTAACCGATATGTTTAGTTGATGTTCGGTAAATGAATGTAAGCGTCAGGATTGGCCGCTGATTAGAGGCCTGCGTGCAGAGACATGTGCGGGGTCTGAGGCAGGAATCATGACTGTTTCCCACAAAAACACGACGATTATGTTTAAAATATGCAAGAGGCAAGTTCAATAAATACACAACAAGTTTTTTATACTACTGTAATGCATTTTGTCAAATTAAAAAATATCTATACTTATTTCATAATATTAAATGCTTCTACATATTATACTATATATACTTATACTACACCAATTATACTATTACAACTTAAAATACAGTGTAATGTCATGTTATTAGATCGTGATGTTTACTGACTGTCACACTTGTGCTTGCAGGAAGATGAAGCTAGTTTCAAATCATCTGTGGATGGCAGCTCTGGATGCACAGGTGAGGTTATGAATTATTTCAAATATTACTTAAAATAATTCTTCAAGCTTAGAAGTAAAAGTAGCTTTATGAGCCAGAGTAACCCAGGGTTATAAGAGCACAATCTTGGAATAAGATAAATCCCCAACATAGTCCTCATGCACTCTTGCAACAGCTCTCCTCCATGTCAAGTTCACGGATGTGCGTGTCACATTCAATCTGACATCTTTTGTTTATAGTTAAATCATTTTGTATTTAATCACTGGTCAGTTTATATGGAAGTCTCAAGGCCACTACATTATCACAAAGTAGTTAAAGGAATGTTTCCAGTAATTAGGAAAGTCTAATGCGTTCACACCGCCGCGAGAGCATCCAAATGGGCCCTGGCTGCTCTGCCAGCAACGCTGTAGAAAGATTCGTGGACGCTCTGAGTAGATCGAATGCTTGTCTTGTACTTAAAGGAGCATAAAGCAAACAAGCACGTTGATCTTGTGGAGACTGACCACAAGTAGGGTATAAGCAAAGACTATAGAATACCTTATCTTAAAGAGACTTTGGAATTAAAAATCTGTTGAAATCAGGTCAACTTTATGGTAATGAGTTATGACACGGTTCAGCAACCAATCAGAATGTAGAAGTCCTCCGCTCGAGAGGATTCCAGAGAACGCAGATCCTGTAAACTTTGGTTCCGACCGCGTTAGTTCCCAAGCATCTTTGCGCTAGATAGCTGTGTTTTCAGCGGGAATGCTATTCATTTCATAAAAACAACATCGATTTGACCAATCACATTAAGGCTACACTTCAACCAGGCCAGTTTGTAATGTAGGCTGCGCAAATAAACGTTAATGTTAATTAAAGACAGAGGCTAGTAAACGTCTCCTTTAAACTGCATGTTGAAATTAATCATGAACACAAAAGCCACACCACACAAATGGCTTTTAATTGATTTATTTCATTTGCAAACATGTAGCTATAATTAAGTTCATTCTAGGGCTGTGACGATAACCGGATTACCGCTTCACCGCAGTAATGAGATGTCGACCGCGGTGTTGAGGTCATCACCGCACTGTTTTTCGCGGGATCCGACCAAATTTCTTGCAACGCGGGAATAAAACACGGTAACGGTCGGTAACTCTGGTGTAATTTGAACGGGAGTGGGCGGTCTAACAATATCCCGTTCCCAACATCCTTTCAGAACAGCATATCTGTGTGTTTTTACTCCCTCTTCTCGTTCACGCGCTGCACGCACGCACCAGTGCTTCTGTGTCATGTATTTTATTGCGCATGTGCATAACGGCACCCTGACAGATCAGGCGGGCTGTCGATGAGCAGGTCCGGCGCGTGCATATAGACGAACAAGGCAGTAACCTGGGCAGCAACACAGTCAGGGGGGCAAAGGGACAGATATTTGTAGTTTATCTTTTGGGCATTCGTTATCACTGCTTAGTTATTCTACATCTAAATTAACTTTGCTTCATAGTAATGCCGCTCCCGCGCCGCCCCACAACTGAGCGTCATAGGCTACTCTACATGCAAAACATAATTATATACATTCATAAATGTCATCAAATCGAATAAAACTATCCAGACATGAATTCCTTTTGCTGCTGGTGCTGTCTGATGAGTTTTAAAGCCAGACACGCGCTTCTAAAAGGTAAGATTATAGCTAATGTATGTGTGTGAGAGAGAAAGCACGGGGGAGATAACAAGTGTAATATTATAGGCTTACGTACACCCAAAACCGTGTTTTGCTTGTGTTTTAGCCAAGTGGAATACTAAATATTTAGCGTTTATCATATGCAGTGTTTAATTTGTGTAATAAAGCGGGGTGACTAATACGGCAACAATTATGGAGAGGTAATGATCATTCACGCAATCACTCCGTTGACCCACTTAAGTGATTACCAGCTTGCATCAGTTGCTTTTATTGTGTGCATATACTCTAAAAATCACGGTTATTAAACATTTTTGTAATGTTTGGGTAGTTTCTGTAACCCATATCCTATATGACAGTCCAGAGTCTGCGTTTGCATCGAGTGCACGCAGATATTTTGCCTTCTCTTCGGGTGAGAGCATTTCTCAGTGCCACTTACTTTATTTTTGTCAAATATAGGTTTGTTTCATGTAATCTATAAAACAGTAAACAATTTTATTTTATGCAAAGCAAACCAAGTCACCTAAACAAGCCACATCAGTTTTTTGCGATTATGCAAAGTTTTATTTTACTTCTAAAATGCTTGTTAAACGAATTTAAAATAAGAAATGTTGTATACATGTTTATACGGAAATATGTTGTATTAAGAACTGTATTTGACAAAAATAAAGGCATTAAGACAAGAAAGAAAGAAGAATAAAAAACAATGACAAGCTCAAACAAAACGAAACCAACAGCAACTAAATAAAATTATCTAATTAATAATTCTATAATCAGCATGCTTTAATTTAGTGTAGCTAGTGGTTTGCGTCAATAAGTTTAAATTAAAATGTCTTTGGTCTGTGCTCTGGAAGTGTTCTGTTAATTATACTAAACTTGAATTACTAAAACTCAAATTAAAACCGAAACTAACCTGTATAGGGTAGAAAATCCACTAAATAAAATTACACTAAAATTAACCATTATAAAAAATACAAACGAAACTTACATTTTAGCGAAAATTGCAAGCAATATTAAAATAAAAACGAATTTAAAAATGCAAAACTACAATAACCCTGACACAAACGTATTTCTCTGGAGGAAGAGGATCCACCAGATGAGATGATCGGAGTTCGGAGGTGCTGATCCGGACCGGGTTTGTTCAGATTAAGCCCTGACTGCTAATAGCACATGCCCGTGCTTGCTTTTATTTTAATGTAGTTGTTAATAAACAAATTATCCAATCTTTCACATGCATCTTTAAAATCGTATTTGAGTGAAGCGGGGGCGGCACGGCAGGGTTTTGCCCAGAGCCCCGTCGATGAGTGACAGAGCAGAATAAAGATGAAGTTTAGCTAAGTGTGGATTCTTCAACTGCGACTGCAAAATGGTCAGTTTACTGAAGAAACCCAGGTCAGGCAAGTCTGACTCGAGACATTCTTCTCAGGGAAGTTAAATAGTTTGGTTTCATGAAAAAGAGATTTAATTTTGCAATGTCTAAGCCAACGGTTTTGTTCATATTTTACATATAAATTTAAATGACAGATGTCTTTTTTTTTTTCTGCGACACTTTTCCGTGTTGACAGCAAAAGGTTAAACATTAGTATTTTGACAAGACGAATAAAAATAACAAACATGCTATTTTTACATTTTTGTACAAACTGGCCTACATTATTATATTTTTTTCTCTCTGCGACACTTATTACGTTGACAACAAAATGTAAAACTAATTTGATTCTGAACAAGACGAATAAAATAAATAGCCTACAATAAAATCATTTTTGTGCAGACTACATTTGTATGTGTTATCTCTCTCTTTCAGTAGAGGAAATGTCATTGTGAGATTCTGGAAACGAGATATATTTTGCGGGAACGGTCGGGTCAGGAAGAAGAAAAAGCCTCTTTTATGCTGCACTTTAAAAAGGTTATTATAAATGTAGCCTAACGAATCGTCAAATAATATTAATTACATCCTAATTTGCTGTTACAACCTATCCGTTTCAACAAATACAGTTTTCAACAAGTTGCGTTTGAACAAGTGCGTTTATATCCACGGACTCTTACCCGAAAAACAATGTCTAAAGAAATATGAACCGAAGTTTAGCACAAATCACCAGAACTAAGCCTGGAGCATGTTGAGCTCGCTTGTTGTTTCTGCAGCTTGCTCAGGTTATTATTCTTTTAATAATTTATTGTACAAAGAATGGGTTACAAACGATGACAAAGACTGTTCCATAATTCCTATTAAACTCAGAAGATATTGAAAAAAAAACAAAGTTATAGAGATTAATATTATTTTGTTATTATTGTTAATTTAATTAGCTGTTTTAAGAATAAAGACGACGACTTTATTATTATTCATTTCCATGTTCATTTACAAGCTGCATGCGTTCTTGATCAAGTCATTCAGGGCTCTATTTATGATAAAAGTTCATCAGCATGCATTGATTAATCTAGTTTATTGCTATGTGGTAACGAAAGTGTTCACCATTCAACCCGTTCTTTTTCATCAGTATTATTTGTGTCACCTTCTCTGGTTTAAGTGCTCGTGCTGATGCAGTGAGTGTAGCTCTACCCATGAAGCGCTCCCGCTGAAAGTGTATCTCTTCATGTGATCAGTGAAATCTGACTCCTGCTACAATGTGCTGTGGCTCTGCAGCGTGCAGGAGCAGCAGACCATGCACTTGCACAAGTGTGACCACGTACATTTTTTTACTGGGGGGGTCGTGCGATTAACCGTCAAACCGCGATATTTGTTGCTGCTTCACCGCGGTAACGAAAAATACAATACCGTCACAGCCCTAGTTCGTTCTATCAATTTCTTACTTTCACATTTAAAATAATAAGGTTAACTTATTCCAAAAGTTTTCATTTAAAAATCAATTCAATATGTGTGCTTTTTGTTAGATATTTGAAATGCTTTAGCATTAATCCATTTCAAAGGACTAGACATATAATTGTTATTGTGAAAAATACCTTTTAAAATATAACATTTTATTTTTACATACATTCATTGTTGGTTAAAATTAACTTCTAATGGTTTTTCTAAAATTTTACTAAAGTTTGAACAGCCTCAAGTTTGCATTGTTTTTTGTGAACCTAAAAATCCTTTGTGTCTTCTGTGAATTCCATTACAGTGGATACAGTGGATGATGTGACGGATGGTCCAGAAAAGAAGACAAAGGTAGGCAGCCACTAGTGATTCACAGGTCTGGGTTATCACCTAAACTCTCCCAAGCCATTACAAAATCCCGTCTACACCAGCAAACATGCAGAAGTGTGTGTCAGGCAACCACCTGAACCCTACAGTCAAACACAGCTGTGTTGCAGGATACTGTATCCATAACGAATGCATTTCTAATTTGACTCTTAACACGTTGTTTAGTGTAATATAGGGAATCTTCTGTGGTTCACCTGTGTGTCTGCTGTCAACAATACGTCCTTATTTAAAGGTTCAGTTCTGAAGGTTGTATAAATAGCAAATTAAAATCTTCCAAAAAAAACCCCGTTAAAACGTAGTTCAGAGCCGTCACTTGAGTCGCCTCCAGAAACTTATAGCGCATCACAATGCTTGTGAAGAACGATACATGAAGGCGTACACAAACTTTAAATGATGAAGGGGAGAAGAATTTATATTTCTATCAGAGCATGAAAACAAATGTTAGTTGTATTATGTCTTTTGTATGGCTTCATTTGCTAGGTCAGTCTTATGTTTTTTAAAAAGTTAATTTTGAGTTATCATAACTGGGGTGTAAATCGGATGGTTTGTCATGATATCGATTCTCATACCCAGTGATAAAACATTTGCTGATACCACAAAAGATTCTACGAGACAAATCCAGTTCGATACAGGAGTATCTCAAACAATATTATGATATTATATACCTATTTTAAACAAGCATCTACATTTTTATTGAC
Source organism: Gymnocypris eckloni scoliostomus (assembly GCA_027564155.1). Lineage (NCBI taxonomy): Eukaryota > Metazoa > Chordata > Actinopteri > Cypriniformes > Cyprinidae > Gymnocypris > Gymnocypris eckloni. The sequence continues at coordinate 26,092,132 of CM050430.1, read as the reverse complement.
TCACAAAATGCAGCAAAAATATATAACATTTACATAAATCTAAAAATGCTACTATGGGCTCAGTGTTAAACATCTTTTCTACAGATAACCAAATTACAAGCAATAGCAGAACATAAATACAAGTAGACACAAGTTCAATAAACAGTGTTTTCAGCTCAGTCTAAAATAAATTTTCAGATACGCTACAGAAATGTAATCAAATGTAAAATAACTGCATAGTCTTCACTGTATAAATTAAATAGCCTGTAAATAATATTTTTGATGTTACAAAGGTTATTTAGTCATGAGCAGTGAGCACTTGTGTTTTCTTTGACAGGATTATATTTATTATTAGTTTTCTTTCACTTTAAGAACGAAAGCACAGATTTAATATACTGATACACATGCCTTTTTTCTCCACTGTTTACATTAAGACACATGCTATGTAACCGACTGTTTATAAGGATATTAGCCAAAACATGTGATGTTATTTTGTTTGAATTGATTCATCCATGCACACAAAAGTGGAGGAGAGCTCAATTCAGGATTTGTGCAGAGTTGACGTGGCTGTCTGTTTGCACGGGAAAACTTCTCACTAAGCGCGCGACTGTTACTCCTACAATCCCAAGCGTTTTATATGCTCACATTGTGCATTTGGGCACTCCTTATATCGAGTCCTGACACGTGAGATTGAACGAGAATGCATGCATTGACGATAATGCACATTATGTGAAAGTGTGGACAATACTACAGTTATCCATATTTTACACGTAGCATCGTATCGTCCACACATCGATCCATCAAACTTGTCGTTTTCAGTTAGCAGGTCTCTCTAGTCAGCGTTTGGCCCACAAATTGGTAACGTGTTAGCTTGCAATAGAGAGCCTGTGTTAGATTCAGAAATAGTAAGCACCCTAGACGGTGAGTCACAGGATGCCCAAAATAAAGCTTTAATAGGCTTCCTGGTGATTTTTACACTTCTAGTTGTTCTGATTAAAACATTTTTGGGGAGTTCTGGTAACCGTCTGTTTTCAAGAATGTTGACGCGATCTGTGTTGCACAAGGTGAAAGCAGATCAATTTTGGTTAACATTGTACTAACTGAATATGTCAGACAGTCCAGTTTATGCACAGCTAAAAGAGCTTTTAGAGCTAAAATGAATAGCCATTAAAATGTGCATTTGAGTGTATATTTCTGCTAATTTTTCAGGAAGTACATCAGTGCTCCGACAGTAGTGATGGGACCATTACCCTCGACCCCACTCCGGACACGGACACGAGTGTACCTGAGCTCAGAAGAACTGATAGTGTAATCGTAAGTTTATTTCAACATATTTATATGAAAAGTGTCCCTTTTGAGCCTATTTTCAAAAATAGTGGCGTGTTCCTTTAATATGTTGGCGGCCATGGCATTTCTGATCAAAACCTCTATAGGTGCGTTCACACCAGACGCGAATAAATCGTGCTATTCGTGCGTAGTTGGACGCTTGAACATTTTGAGTTTACTCGCTTCATTCGCGCGTGAAATTCGCTACACAACAGACGTGAATTCTCGTCATGGAGGGGGGGCTTCTGCCAGGCAGCTCCAGTCTCTATCAAAATGTATTCCTGTTTTTGTAAAAGTACAAAGTAGTATCGTACAGCTCCGGGTATCCACATACAACCACGATTACTTTGTCCTCTATTGTTGTTTGGGATTTTCTGCCTCCGCTCGTAATGACGTCACTGCTAGAGCAAGCTCCTGATTGGTTAACGCGACGCGAATCTCCGCCAAAGTTCAGGTTTTTCACCTCGCGCGAATAGCGCATCAAACGCTCAATTCATGCCGCCTCATTCGCGCGAATAGCGCCGCAGGATTGTTTATCGCGTCTTTGCATTGACTTAACATGTAAATCATTCGCGCGTAACGCTTCATTCGCGTCTTAACTCTTAACTTTTATTCACAGCTTAACAGAAAAATGCTTGGAGAATATCTGTCCAGTTCAGAGCTCAGTGAAGATGAATATATACCGGAGACAGAGGAAGAATCCAGTAACACTTCAGCGGAGGAAGAAAGTAGTTCAGCAAAAAGAAAGCAAGAAACGAAAAGTAAAGGAAAGTTAATGTCCAAAAATCAAGATCTGGACCACTGAAAAGAAGGCGTCTGACACGGTCTAGTTCTTTAGCTAAGAGTGAAACCAAAGAATCCTCTTCATCGGACAAAAATGTCACCAGACAATCGTCATCTGACGAAAACAATACTGGAGAATCCTCATCTGATGAACCTGAAAGCAGGTCGTCTTCACCTCATAATTCTGAAGTTACAGTCATGATGCTGAAGAAGAAAGCAGACGGAGGCAGACTGTACAACAAGAAATACTACTGCCTATTTTGCTTCAAACCATTCAGTAAAATGGCGCGTCACTTACAATCGAAGCACAAAGACATGCCAGAGGTGGCAAGAGCTCTTGCATTTCCAAAAGGCTCTAAAGAGCGAAGACTGCAGCTGAGTTTTTTAAGAAATAAAGGTACCCGTTCTCACAATGCTCAAGTGCTTAAAGAGGGAAAAGGAATTGTAATCCCCCGACAGCAATCCATTGCACCAGTAAAACCAAATGACTACTTGCACTGCGTAAACTGTGCGGCATACTTGAAGAGGAAATCAATGTGGAGACACATGCAGAGATGCCACCTTAGCCAGAAAGTCAAAGGAATGAAGCCAGGAAAAACTCGAGTTCAGTCTCTTTGCACATATGCTGAGTCGGTTCCAGACAGTGTGAATGCACGATTTTGGAAAATGGTGCTTGAAATGCATGAGGATGAGATAACAAATGTGGTCCGCAAAGAGAAAATCATATTAAAATTAGGGCAGCATCTCTTTAATAAGCATGGCCATGATGTCACAAAACATGAATATATGAGACAAAAGATGCGTGAGACAGGGCGCCTAGTCCTTCAAGGAAGAAAGAACGGCAAGTTGAAGGAGGTGTCAGATTTCTTCATCCCAGCTAATTTCCCTCATGTCATTGAAGCGGTTCACAGTGTGGCTGGCTTAAATGAGGAAACAAGCACGTACAAAGCACCATCGTTAGCCCTGAAGTTGGGGCACAACCTCAAGAAGATGGCTAACATTATTGAATGTGAGGCAATGATGTCCAGTGATAAGAATGCCCTTAGCAATGTGCAGGCCTTTAAAAAAATCTGCGACACTAAATGGAGTGAGTGTGTATCGTCCCAGGCCCTACGAAATTTGAGTGAAACAAAATGGAATTCTCCACAACTTCTTCCCTTTGCAGAAGATGTGAAAAAAACAGTATCTTGACAGGCAGTGTAAGGAGTATCAAACAAAACTTGAAGAAGAACCAACTATCAAGCACTGGGCAGAACTTGCAAAGGTGACACTCTGTCAGGTGATACTGTTCAATCGTAGAAGGGAAGGAGAGGTGTCCAAGATGTCCCTAAATGCTTTTATATTGAGGGACACCTCATCGACTCATCCCGATGTGGAGCTTTCTTTATCAGACCTTGAGAAATCACTTTGCAAGCACTTCCAGAGAATTGAAATAAGAGGCAAGCGTGGACGAAAGGTCCCCATTCTTCTCACACCTGATATGGTGACATCGATGGAGTTACTTGTGAAGACTACGCCGCAACTGTGATGTGCTTGATGAGAATGTGTTCATGTTTGAAGGCCACAAGCACTCAGTCGCTTCAGAGGATCAGATGTTATTCGTCAAATCGCTCAAAGCTGTGGAGCAAAACACCCAGCGCGTTATCCTCCACCAGACTGAGGAAGCACATGGCCACCATGTCCAAGGTCCTCAATTTAAAGGACAATGAAATGGATGACCTTGCTGATTTCCTAGGACACGACATCAGGGTCCATCGGCAGTATTATCGTCTACCTGAAGGTACATTACAGCTGGCGAAGATCAGCAAAATACTTATGGCCATGGAACGAGGACAGCTATCTGAATTCAAAGGAAAGAATCTCGATGAGATCCAGATTGATCCACAAGGTAAAACAAGCCTGAGTAAATAACTAAGTAAACTCATTTACACATTTTCCTCCATAGTTTTTTTTTTTTTGGCAGATGCCAATGAAAAAATAAAGCTGATTGAAAAATGTTACGATCAGCAGTAACACCACTGTTGATTTATTGACATTTGTTGAATGTAGCTGTTTAAACAATATTTAGATATCTACCTAATCTATGAGTCTATGTGATTGCTGTGTTTTCTAGAGAGTGCTGATGGACAGTGATGGATCAGACTCTGAGAATGAGAAAGAAGTGACCGAAAATTATGCTTCACCTTCAGATTCAGCAGGTATGTAGTCTGTGTCGTGCCTTATTTGCTTAGCAAGCAATAATGACCAGTGACGACTTGAATTAAAATCAAAATAATTGTAGTTTTGTGCAGTGTTATACAAGTAGGATTTAACTTGTGCAGTGCACACGCGTTGTTCACTATTCTCATCCTTCCAGCATGCACTTTCTAGCAAAGCGTTATGGCCAACTTATTCTGAAATAAATTATTATTTAAACGGTTACTGCTGACATTATTGAAGAACAATTAAACATTATATTAAACATTCTCACTATTACTAATCTAATTTAATCCACAACAGTCTGAAAGGAGAACGATGGGAAAGCTAGAAAAGGCTAATTATTACTGAAATAAAAAATGAGTGTGCTTGCTGACATTTAGGAGTTATTGAATAATCTTTATGTGTTCAGACAAATCAAAGAAGTCCCCTGCTGGAGTTGGACAACCCAAAATCAACAACCACCCAAAGGTAATAAGATTTATATTTTGATATCCTGAGAGAAGGAAGTGAAAATGTTTTTTTTGTTGTTTCACCTGTTAATATTTGTTAAATACATGTGTGACACAATTATTGGTAACCATTTAGTCAGTATTCTATGCCTTTACTGAATATTGAATATATTGAATGTATTTTCATTTGTTTATAACAGGCAAGAATGATAAAAAACTGCAGCCGAATGGCAAGGACTTGGAGGAACCACACACAACAAAGAGTAAGTGGTTTCTCAAATGTCTTATGAAATAGGTCATGCTCAGGGCTGCATTCACATTGTAATGGCCCCTAGGCTTTACCTCTTGAGGCCCTTCATCAATGAGAACTACAGTTTACATTCACTCAATCACAAAGGCACCAGCCTTTAATTTTGCAGTAATAAATGGCATTAACAAAACATCCATACCTAAAGGTCTGTCATATAAAATATAGACAAATATCACTGCATGAACTACACATGCGCATAGATGGACATATTTTACACAGATATCTACAAATGTGTAGCATTTAATTGTAATGCGTGTTAATGTTGGTTAACTTCATTATTAATTACTATTAGGTTAGGAACAGTGTATTAAGGTAAATTAAGGAAGGTACATGTACACCTTCTCAAAACAGTCTGTGCACTTCTGATTTACCTTCACAAATATGTATTTCTGCTTGAGGATCTTTTTTTTAAATCACTAATTTACCTTAATAGTGAAATAACTTATTAACATCAACCAAAAGATGTAAACAATTGTTAATCATATTATAATCATATCATAATATTCTTGACATCTAATGTAATAACTAGGCTAATATTAACAAGTGCTACAGTAGCTAAGTTTTAAGTGTTTATCATTAAAGTTGTATTTTAGCCTTGTTGATTACAATTAAGGCCAACGGCTGGACAATAAGGATGGCCTGATGTGAAAGAGGCTCAGGACAGTCGACAGAATTGTCATAAAAGTTGATTATGTGCACGTGTTTTAAGCCTGGACTTAAACATTCAAGAGAATTTAAAGCATTCAAGGGCAAGATAAACAATGTAATTTGTATCAAAAACAATGATAACAAAACTTTATTTTTTTTGTGGCAAGGCAAGTAAAAATGTAAACCACTGTTGTGCCCTGTTGGCCAAATCTTCAGTTGCCTCATGATTTGATTTAATTATGATGCATCACAATGCATTTTTGTCCTCCAATTATTTAATTACCATAGTAAATGACTAATCAAAATAAAGCTATTTTTGTTATTTTACCTTTAAAATAACAAAAGCTATTTTTTGTTATTCAAAATAAAAACAAAGATGCAAATAAAAAAAACTGTAGAGCAAATACAAAATAGGCCTATCAAACCATGGAATTAACAGTGTTTTTTTTTCATTTTACATCTAATTTACAGAAGCATTTAAGCAAGAATAATACAGAAATTGAATAATCAAATGTAAATATAATCATTGCATTGTCTTTGGTGTATTAATAAAGCTACAAAAGTTATTCAGTCAAGAGCATGCAGTGAGTAATTCCCTCTTTTCTTTCATTGTTTGAGGTGTATTATAGGCCTATTAAGATCTAATCTAATATGTTACACATCAGATTTTGCCACAACTGTTTACGTTCACTTACCCGTCAATGTTTACGTGAATAGCCTACTCCAAAAACAGATAGATTTTGAAGTAAATTAGTGTCTGAGAGCCAAACCATCGCTCATTTAAAAATTTAATGCATGTATATGCTTTATAAACACAAATACTCACCTGTTCTATGTGTGTCCTTCACATAATGGTTGAAAAGGTCACGCTTGACGTATGCTCCATCTCATCTTCTCCAAGTAAACTCATTAAGTTGTAACTCCCCTTTTTGTAAACGGCGTTTGACTTCGTATTTGCACGTTCAACTTGTAAACACTGACTCTGTACTTCCGCCTACGTCAAGCGTGACTTTTTCAATGTCATTCTGTATTACGAGTAGTCTGGGACGCGCATCGCAGAAGAGACAAGCATTTGTTGCCTGTGTGATTAAGCCTATACCTGCATCTGTGTCTCTACAGTAGGCAATTTAATTCTTTTTATTAATAAAAGTCACGGGCAGCGTTCTCAGGACGTATGTGAATGTGTGCACACGTGCGCAGCGTGATCTCCGATCTATCAAACCAAAACAACAAGTATCAACAAAACTGCTATAGACTGCAGTGCAACTAGAGATGGCAGAATTGGATAAAAAAACACTTTTACAAAATCCCTTATAACTTCGTTTTTAGATGTTGCTGTTGGTCACCCTGGGCGATATGATTCAAGCATCTGTGCAGCTTTTAATTAGTAAAACCTAGTTCAGACCTGTATCTGAAATGTTTAGCTACATAAGTCTTAAACATGAAAAGAAAGGGAAGGGTTGTCCAGTACAAAGTTCACCACCAATTTCCCATGCAGTAATTTATGATTAAGAATTATGAAATATTTTGTAATTTTTGACTTGGTCCATTTTTGTCTCCGGTCCATCACAAATCTTAGATATTGACTGAATTACCAGCATTTTGTTTCTTATTGTTACTTGGTGAAATGCATATGCACATGCCTGAATTTAAAGATTTTCAACCATGCTAACTAGATTTGAGCAAAATGTGTGTTGAGATGTTTTGTTGAGTCACTTTTAATTAATCACAATGACTAATTGCTCTTGTTTTATTCAGGATCTTCACAAAACCCACGGAGAAAGTGGTCTAGAGAGGAGATTCAGGCTGTGGAGAAAACTCTGATGGACAGCATCAGGTCTGGAAAGGTTCCTGGTAAAGCTCAGTGTATGGAGTGCATTGAAAGCTCCCCAGCAGCACTTAAAGGGAGAAGTTGGGAGGGCGTTAAATTTTATGTTAAGAATCGTATTGATTCCTCAAAGCGAAAAATGTAACACAAAAGGTGAAAGGGCCTTTGTCTAGTTTTTTCCTGTTTGTTGAAGGCAACAAGTTCAAAATGTGTTTTCTAACAAAACAATTTTCAGTATGTTAAAGAACTTTCAAGTTAACACACTGACAAGTTAAATAACTGTTTAAGAGAATTAAGCAGTCAGATTTGAGTTTTTTACACAAAGACAGTGTTAATGTGAACAAATGCTAAAGCTGAAATTGCACATTTGTATTAATATGCAGCCTGTTGCATATTGTGCAAGTAGTATTGAATACTGAATAAAAAAAGTGATGCACTTGATCTATTAATCTACTCCAGAGTTTTGTGTACTGTCAAAAGCCTAATATTTATATAAATATATTGCAATTATGAATGCCAGGCATGTGGTATTTTAATTCAGAGTGGATTCCAGTACACACAGCTCATTATTATTTAGCAAAGACCATGATACCCATGGTGTCAGTGCTCCATTAATATTTCTTGCTTGTCCTACAACATGGCTTGTCTTAGTTATCATTTGGACCGTTTCAGATTTTCAAAACTGAAGAAAATTAGATGTTAAACAGGAAGTGAGGTAAGGCTTTTTTACCACTGTGTGCATCCCCAGAAATGGTCTATTCAAATACAGTTGATGGAAATTAGTGAAAGGCAAGATATATAATAAAATGTAAATACAGACACAATTATCCCTTTTAAACAACTCTTTTAATGATTGTCTAAACTTAAACTTTGTTGTTAATCTTATGATGGTTTATAATTCTTATTAAAAGATCATCTATAGATGATTAATAACAGGGACACCCAATGGTGGTTTGTGGTAAGACACAATAGCGACGTCCCCACCAGAATAGAAAAACCAGACAAAAAATAAGCTTTTTAAACTTAAGATTTTTTGATAATAAATATTATTTTTGTTTATCAAAAAATCCTCCTGACACCTCTGACTTAAAATTATGGCTTTGTTGTATTTCGAAATTGCTGTCCCCACGTGTAACCTCCTAGTCATGAGTCCCCACAATGTAGCAAAAACAAGTATGTGTGTGTGTGTGTGTGTGTGTGTGTGTGTGTGTGTGTGTGTGTGTGTGTGTGTGTGTGTGTGTGTGTGTGTGTGTGTGTGTGTGTGTGTCTGTGTCTGTGTCTGTGTGTGTGGTGTTAAAGCGGTGACATATGGCAGCTCTGCGGGTAGATTGTAAGTAGATGCACGTCATTCAGCAGTAATTATCTGTGGATGTGTCTCCTGTTCTGACTTAATTAAATCACTCATCACGTGTTCATGCACTGTCTCATGCACTTCAGTCTCTTTCGCTCTCATAACGCACGCCATAAAGAAATCAGGATTTAATAAATGAGACCAATAAATACTTTGATTCATTTCAAAGTATAAATAATCAGATTATTTGGTAAATAATCCACAAGCATGTGGTACATTTAGATGTCTATATATATATATATTAGTGCTGTCAATCGATTAAAAAAATGTATTGTGTTAATAACAGTCATGGACTGTGATTAATCATGATTAATTACACATTTAAAATTCTAGGATTTACTTGTAAATGTATTGCAATAAAGAAATGCATGACAAACTAGTTTAAGGAACCTAGTGGTTAACTAGATAACATAGTTATCTAGAACCTAGGAACCTTTCACACCTCTGCCAGATATGAGATATAATCCTTATTATTATTTTGTTTTTATTCAGCCATTATCAGCCTTTATACTGGCAATAAAACATTTACCAAGCCACATCACTTCAATCCCAGAATACATTTACCCAACTATTATCAAAATAAATACAAAACATTATCTTGTGACCTTTCTTGAAGTATTATGACCAAATGCATTATGAAGGATAATTGGGCCTGTTTTGCAGCTGCATTAGAGCTAACATTAGCATCATGCTTCATAAGACAATTTATGAGATTAATAATACACTTTTACTCAGAACTCACTTCAAACCACCATCGAGTGGTTCCTTTTGCGATCACATGTGGAATTTGGTCGTTTACTGTTTTTAAAATAATGCTATTTATAGCCTTTTATATTGCTGCACAAATTAGCATTTCAGATGTACACATTCATCTCAAGAAAATCCCATCCAAACCATATTCTATCGTAATCGTGTCTTTATTATCATATATGATGATAATAATATATGATCATGTTTATTTCTGCTGTGTAAAAGCCTTAACATGTATGCTCTGGCTGAAACTCACATTGTTTGTGATGTTACAACCGCCTCTCCGTTCTTAAGTTTCCAGGTATACATTCAAAGTATAATACACATTAGTAAAATGATCTATTTTACCCCTAGTGTGTGTGTGTGTGTGTGTGTGTGTGTGTGTGTGTGTGTGTGTGTGTGTGTGTGTGTGTTTCTGTGACTCAGTGGTAGAGCATTGCGTTAGCAGCGCAAAAAGTTGTGGGCTCAATTCCCAGGGAACACACATACTGATAAAATAAAATTGTATAGCCTGAATAAGTCGCTTTAGATAAAAGCGTCAGGTAAATGTAAATATATATATATATATATTATTTGATTCTATTTTATACATTAGTGTCTGCATGGGCTAATTTTTCCAGTTCAGACCTTACTAAATTAGTAATTTAATTAACTTTAAATTACCTAGATTAATTTATTTGATAATTTTTCTTTGTTTGTTAATTATTAAATAATTGTTTTAATTATTACAATTTTTGGAAGAGTTGTCATGTACAATGAATTTAATATAATGTAATATAGTATAGTATAATGTAATATAATATAAAGATTTGACCAGCGATCGTATTTTTGTTTTGATTTAGTATTTTTAAATAATACTAATGTTATTTATTGGACTGATTTTTCTCAAATATAAATATTTTTTATAGTTTGTCATTTCTGCAGACCTCTGTCGCAGTGCTTTGAAAGCTGCCGCTGGTCTTTCAAACTATAGCCAGTGTTTTTGGTACCAGTAGTAGTGGAAAATGAGATTTGAGAAGTTGAGCTGTAGATCTTTTTGCCGTGTCTCACTGAAGCATGGCTCGTCTCAGAGTGTGTTTGCAGCCGCTGATTCCTCCAGAACAGTGCCAACAGATCTGGAATAAATTACCAACAAACGGGCCTGTCTAACCTGAACAAATGTGTTGAGTGCTCGCGGCTGGTGTCATTTCTTGTTGTTTTCTGAGAAATGCGTGTGTGTGTGTGTGTGTGTGTGGTTCGTTGCACTTCAACACAGATTTGTCAACTTCCATTTAATCTAAATAAATTTAGCTAATATAAACTTCATGACTTGTTTCCAGAGGATTTCACATTTCGTTTCTGTCTAATGAGTGTTATTTTGAAGTTAATTTCTGAATTCTGTTGGACTGCATGTTGATATGCAGTTTTAATGGTTGTTTTTCAAGATGAGCATGGCTATATTAACACTCATTCTTGTGGTTTCCCGTCTTAACACAGGTCAAGCACCACTCACATTTTTCTTCAGAAAATTTTAAATGTAGACTTTAAATTGGTGCCAAACATAAAGCCTGTGATTATGTGCATTTCACTCCAGTAAATATAGACTGATGATTGGCTTCATCATCCTCCAATTCACAAAGACTTTGCCTTTTGACTTAGAGCACGAAGCCTTTATTTATTTGTTTATGTATGAATGCACTTAATCATGCATTTATAAATACATTTTAAAGGGGACCTATTATGCTCCTTTTTAAAAGATTTAAACTAAGTCTGACGTCCTCAGAGTGTGTATGTGAAGTTTTAGCTGAAAATACCCAACATATAATTTTTATAGCTTGTTAAAATTGCCACTAAGTGTATGAGCCAAAACGGATTGATTTTGGGTATGTTGCTTTAAATGTGAATGAGCTGCTGCTCCCGGAGAAGAGGGCGGAGCTTCAAGTTTCAAAGTCAGTCATCTGATTGTACTGTGCATAATACATTTGTGTTTATGAATTACACAGACAAGGAGCACAGCGCGATAAAATTAACAACATAGCTGGTCGCATGATGCATGGCATGCTATCACAAACTTTATAAGTCCCACTCATTATTATAAGCTCAACAAACTCATGGATCGACTCACATTGCTTTCATATGCAACTTTTAACCACCACATTCCTATTCATGATCATTCATGAAGACAGCACCAGTGAAAACAGAGGCAATGGTAGCTTTAGCATCATTTAACCAAGAAGCTCTTTCAGAAAGGCAATTTGGAAAACAAACGCGTGATTCTTTGTCTGGAGCTGAAGTTCACGCACGAAGTGTTGGTATTGATCCCTACATGTATTGGGGACTCCTTAGACAATGAAACTTAACCTCAGATGGAGGGAGTCTATGGAGACTGCTATGTTCGTTAGTGCCTCCCAAAACACAACACTTGAAAAGCTTCTTTGGCGTTGACATTGTATATCTCCAGCAGCTACATCAAGTAATCCATAATGGCGGAGGCGGACCGCAGCTTCTCACTCAGGGCTGTGTCTATACATGTGTCTATACAAATGGGCAGGACTTTCCCCTCAGTGACGTGAACAGAGGGAGAATCTGAAACAGCTCATTCTGAGAGACTGTTTATGATTTTTTAGATTATAAAAAAGTGAGTGGGTGGATTTTTACCATTACAGGCTGGTTGTTTTCACACACTGAGGCCACACAACTGTGTTCAAACTCCTTATAAAAGGGATTTTTGCATAATGGGTGCCCTTTAATGCATAAATTGTTTGTACATGCATTTATTTATTTGAACATTTCTGCATGCATTTATTGTTGTTACAGTAAGTAATAATCCTGATGAATCATGCATTTAAACTTTTTAATTTGGTCCCCTGAAGATGAAGATTCAATGCTTTTCTCTCTTCTTTGGTCTCTCTCACTTTCTAGCCTCAATCTGTTCTGAAACCTAGTGTGCTGCCTACCTAGATGGTATTTTAAGGCTCTGTTGCGCTTGTGTGAAAGTCGTTCCAAACATTAGAGCCCTTAATCCGGCTTTCTTATGATACAGAATATTTTCAAGAATTGCAATATCCTCAAAAGTCAGACACAAAACTGTAAGTGAGCAAGGATAACTGTTCTTCCGTCTTTATCGAATGCTTCTTTAACCTAATGTAAAGACGAGATTTGTCTGCTGAATCTTTAATTACAGGAGCCAGTGGTTCAGTCTGAGTGCAGCTGCTCACTGAGGTCTCTCGTGTCTCCTGTAACCTGGTTTCTCTCTCTAAACTCACAGACACTATGAATGTTTTTAGCGGTGTAATACGACTGAGAGTATCATCCACGTTCATCTGAAAGACTGTACATGCATTGCTTTAAAAACACTTTATACTTCTAATACTCGCTGATCGTTTCTGTGTGAAAACGGCGTCTGCCGATTCTTCTTTTGCATTTTATGATGGTAACAAGGGAAAATCTGCTCTATCACTGGACCCCTGAGTTCAAATGAACCTGCAGATTGATCGTTGCATTTAGTTCCTTCACAGTGACCATGCCTTTGTACTAACAGTTGATTGATTCATGGATGCATTTATTTTTATTTTTTATTTTATGCATTTGTTTATTTATATGCATTACATTTTTCATTTATGCATTTATTTATTTCATTATTGTTTTACTTAAAAAAAAAATCATTTATGCATCTTTGAATGTTTATGCATTTATTTATCTTTTATCTTTGTTTTATATTTATGTATTGTGATGTTTTTCAGACTATTAAATGTAAAATCCTTCATGCCACAATTCAACAGAGTGATAACTCACTAAAAAAGTATGCAGTTTATTACCACATATTTCCTCCTAAACAATATAATAATGATAATAGTAATAAGCAGTTGAAGTTTGTTTAAACTATTTTATAATGCAAGAAAAGAGAGAATGTGGGAAACATTTGACCACAGATTACCATGATCAGAATCAAATATATAAGTCATATAATATGCATTAATTATACATATATCTGCATACAAAACAGGAAAACCATACATTTATAAACTTAAAATGCAACAATTAGTTGTTTCTCTGAAATGTGCATGGTTTCAGCTAGGTACTTTAAAATATATATATATATATTTTTTTGCTCAGCAGGCTTTAAAAAGCTTGTGCACCAACTCCTGAAAATGCTTTAAATGAATTCAATCTTATTGAAGCCAATTTTGAAATGGCTTTTTCCACTTTTATTTGCAGTGTGCATCAGATGTGTCTAGACTTTTTGCTGAGCCTTTTCTTTCAAATCTTTTCATTTGGCAGATATATATAACATTTCTTATAAGCATTTGTGTTCTCTGGGAGTTGCACTCATGAGCTTGAGATTGCCAGCACTTTGCTTTACTAGTCGATGCATTAAAAACCATCTAGATTACAAGAAATCTATTGAAGTAAATGGCTGTTTGTTGGCGTTGTTTGTAGCTGTGTGTTTGTTGACACGTCCTGGGAATCAGACGTCTGTCCTGGAATAACTTGTGCAAAGTTTGTCTTTGAGTAAAATAATGAAAGCAGAAGTCAGGCCTGATTTGAGGAAAGCCGGCTCGCTGCTGATGTCAGACGCAGTGATTTATTCAGCTGTGACCCTGATTTTAATTCTGCCTGGTAAAGTGCCGTCTCAGTTCACGGGCAGGTCAGTTATTTAATGCAAGCGTATTGTGCATGCGGTCGTAAAAGGATAGTGTGGATTTCTTTTTGAGAGTTTAAACTGGCCTGAACAGCATGATAAATGAGCTCTCAGGAAGGCCTGCGGGGGTTCCTGTGTGTGTTTGCTCCAGTAATGACTCCTCATTGAAGAAAAACAGATTTACATTGATTCAGCTCTCACACACACACTCACAAAGCCCCGCCTCCCACGCTGATTGACAGAGTATATGCCACGCCCACTTCCTGTTTTATTGATTGTATGGCATTTATTTGACTTCTTCCCCTGTAGTTATGGAGCAGATGTCACTTTCAAGTGTGTGTGTGTGTGTGTGTGTGTGTGAGAGAGTTTGCTGTCTTCTGCAAGCATAGAGATGTTTAGTTGAGGCTTTTCTTCAGAAAATATTCCCAAGTGATTACCTTGACAATTTACTGTACAAACATGTTTTCAACTCTACATTATTTAAATTTTTATTACAAATTATTTGTATATTATTCTCTAACTTGATTTTGTGGTTAAAAAAAAAAAAACTGTTTTCAGGTTTCATGTTTTCAGTGCCATCTGGATATTTTTACTTAGAATTTTTAAATAAATATAATAAAAAATTAAGTTCATCATTTACAAATATTTTATATTATATAAATTATCATGAGGAATATACATTTTCATGATGAACTCATTTTGCTTTCATTCGGTAAGCTGTAGTGCAGAAGACTAAATATTATGTTTTGTCATTTATTTGTTTAAAAAAATGTAAATCTAAAACTACATCTTGTGGTTTTGAAAAAAAATGATTTTCATGTTTTCAATGTGGTCTGTAGTTAATTATTTATTGCTTTAAAAAACAGGTTTGCTAGTAGGCTGATATATTTTATGTTTCATGTCTGCGGGTTTGCTCACTTCAGGGTGTAACAAGATTATTTCACCTGCTGTGTGTGTGTGTGTGTGTGTGTGTGTGTGTGTGTGTGTGTGTGTGTGTGTGTGTGTGTGTGTGTGTGTGTGTGTGTGTGTGTGTGTGTGTGTGTGTGTGTGTAGACTGTAGAGAGATCCTGTTGCCTTTGATGACGGAGCAGCTCAAACTTCACCTGGAGAATCACGAGGAGCTGGAGTCCTGCTGCCAACTGCTCAGCAACATCCTGGAGGTGCTTTACAGGAAGGACGTGGTGAGACACACACACACACACACACACACACACACACACAGCTCTCTGCTTCTTAAAGCAGTAGTTCACTCCAAAAAGTATTCACTGAAAGGCAAATCTGTGTTCATCCCATGTCACATCCTTCAACTTTTGTGACCTGTATGTGACCCGCTCAGACATGTGAGTTTATTTAATTATGGTTAATGAATTTTTGGCTCGTGTTCTGACTGTTAATTGGCTTCTACGGCTCTCGACTGTGTTTTAACTGGGCAGATATCCAGACTTGCTGCTCTCTTCTCCATCATTTGATCAATTACTGCCATCATGATCAATAGAAAACTTCCATACCATCTGTGTTAAATGAAATGTCCTTTAGCACTACTTTTAGAATAAGTGCATTTTTAAACAACCTCATTTGCATAGTGTTTTAGGCAGATGCATTTAGTGCATTGAGTGGTTTTGAATAAAAGAGCAATAAAATACTCCACAGTAAACGGTGCATTAAACTCTCTTGCCTTTACTTTGGTTGTTGTTCCCATCTATACACCAGGGTTATTATGGTTAACTTTATATATATATTCAAAACCTAAATGTATTTTATTGCAGCTAGTTTCCAAGCCAGAATTTCTCATGTTCATTTAGTATATCTTGATGTACTAAAATAACTCAAACAAAAACGAAAATAAACAAGTTAAACAAAATGAAAGCAGATGATATAAAAATGAAATGTACTAAAATAACTAAAACTGAAATAAAAAAATTATGTAAACGGTATAGACATAAAAAATTGAACTATTAAAATGACAAAACACAACAAAGTGAATAAACTTCAACTAAAATTAATAGAAAAGCAGAAAAAAAAAAATCAAATGTACTAAAATTAATAATTTAATTAAAAACATCAACACAATTACTAAAATTAAATATGAAATATGAATTTAAATTATAAAAATATGAAGTAAATAAAAACATTCATAAAACTATATTCGTGTCTAGAAGACACCTAAATAATGCTGCTTTACACACGGATGAGTGGACGTCACTGATTTCCTCTCTTCCTGTTGTTGTGGGTGAAGCATCCTTTAAACCGTTATCTGTGTGTGTGTATATGCTTGATAATTGAGTGTGTGTACACGCGTCACAGTCAAGCACAGCGCTCTCTTTCTCTTACTCTCATCTCTGGTTGGAGATCAGCAGCATCCTTTGAGGAGGACCTTGAAAAGCTTGTTTAATAATTGACCATCTGCTGTGAGTGTATCAGGATCCCCGCACGCACGCACGCACGCACGCACGCACGCGCACACACACACACACACACAGACAGCTCGAAGCGATGGATCAGATGAAGTTTGATTTTACACCAGTGAAGTTTGTAGAAATCTCTTTACTGTTCTTACTAATTCAGTATATCTGTCCTTGCCGAGTAAACATGACTCCAGCAGCGTTAGACCGTAATCACACTGATTCCCCGCAGCACTGACTCACTTCAACACAAATATTAGCATCAATATTCAAAAGATATTTCAAATGGATTTTATGATCGGCATTCATTTTAGACTTTGTGTCAAATGAGGAAGTCATTGAATAGACAAAATGCATTTAAAAGTCATTTCATTTCTAAACACATGGTCATGCCCCACATTAGCGTGGCCTAAATTGACAGTGCTAATTATTAAGAATATATATATATTTTTTATCCCTGACAATGTAGATGATGCATTACTTCTATCCTAGATAATCCAAGATAAACTTTTGATTGACATTTTCCACTGGCATGAAGTTTTGACGGTTGTTTTTTTAAATAGACATGTATTTTAACTACTGAATTCAGTCGCTCATTACTCAGCGAGGTTAACATTATCATTCCTGCACCTTGATTTAAATCATATATTGCATTTCCAGATTAATGGTGAATAATCTTCACCATTAATCTGACAGTCTTGAGACTGTCTTAGTTTCTGAAAATGTTGTCTTGTGTGGATAAATGATTTATTCGTGGTTTTAGGGCCCGACGCAGTGGCACGTCCAGATCATCATGGAGAAGCTGCTGAGGACGGTAAACAGGACGGTGATCTCCATGGGCCGAGAATCTCATCTCATAGTAAGTGTTTCTCTCAGTCACAGGGCTGTTCCTCTGGGATGTGCTGAGTTTTTGGGTTTCTTGTTATGGTGGTTAGTAACAGTGTGTTCTACCACAGTAGTGCGATCGGGCTGCTGTTTTCAATCATCAGACAGATCCACAAACACATGCACACTCACAGCCGGGCTTTGTTCAGACAGGCAGCAAAAAAAATAACAAATTGGCATATCCAACTCAAATCCTTGTAGGTTTGGACAGAAAAATAACACATTGAGGCAAACTTTAACACATAAACATGTGCCGTTTCTGTGAATAATGTCTGTTTTCAAACAGGTTTCCCAAACACTCTCTTCCTCATTGGTCGGGAAACTCTAGCCCTGCCCCCAAACTCACACCATTGGTTGAGCCGGTGCATTTGTGTGCGGTGTAAATATTTCTCAGTGTTTTGATCACTGTTGGTTTGTTAGTGTTGATTTTATTTTCAGCAGATGGTGGGAATGTGCAGCATCTTTTGGTACTGCATTTACAGCTTCTGTGATTACAGAAGCACACCTTGCTTTCGTTTGCTGTTGTTCATCTTCATCCTGTCCGAGCCGATCTGAGATCAGGTGTTAGGTGATAGTTTAGTCAGAGAGCTTTAGGCTGCCGCCAGTGCAGATATCCTGATATTGGCCGTCCTTGAATTTTACTGCCACATCTCTCCATATGCATGCTAAACATTTCTCTTCCTCGCCCCCTGTACGCCTGTGTTTGTGTGTTTAAAGGAATAGTGCACCAAAAATGAATATTTTCTCATCCATTGCTAGTCTGCATTTAACTCCAAACCCTTTATGCAATAGTTATTGAAGAATAGAGTTTTTTTAATTGATTGACAGCTCTAATATATATGTATATGTGTATATGTATGTATGTATGTATATGTATGTATATATATATATGTATATATATATTTATATATTGGAATATATATGTTGGAATACAGTGTGTGTATTTGTATGTGTGTATATATATATAAATATATATATATATATATATATATATATATATATATATATACATACATATACAAACATTTGAAAAATAAAGTATACAAATGTTAAATTTTCAAACCATACAATCAATTGTACTTAGCAGTTGTGCTGTATATAGTTCACTACTGCTTCTACACAAGTAATTGGCATGGTGTAAATTTGCATCAGCATGTTCTAACCTCAAAACGTGAAGGTTCACATGTAGCATCAGTACTGCACTTTTCCACTAATGGTACAGTCCTTAAGTCATCAGATTGGAGCTGAATTGGCACCATTTCACCAGCACGTTTATGGCATGAATATCTCTAGAGATTGATGCTTGATCACTGACGTGCCGCTGAAGTACTTTCCTGCCTTTGTCTGTTATTACCCCGCCATCATTCTCTCTCCTCTAGAGTTCAGTAAGTAGATCTGCGGACGCTCTGCGCTGTGGTGTTACTATAGAACTAACCTCAGATTTATGCCTCTTCTTTCTTCTGAGCTTATGTTAAAAGGTCTCTAAACTCCAGATGCTCAGGTCCTAATGTTGTAGTCATATAATCCCCATTCTTCGCTCTCAGGGTACATGTACTCTTTGCTGACCTTTGCAGTAAATCCCGCTGTCTTATGCAGTGCAGTCATGTGCCAAGCCGAGCACATCTGCCTGGAAGAGGGCCGGGCGAAATATCCAACATGTATGAAAACTGAATATTAGACTGCAGTTAGACTGAATATTAGCCGTAGTTCACTGACAATCTACGCAATTTCGCTTAAATTGCATATGAATCGCATTCGATTTTAAATGCGATATTGTGTAGCTTGTTAGTGAATTACGGCTCTGTGTATTAAATGCTGCTCCATCTGAAAGCACGTGAAGGAGATTAACTAATCACAGAACCGGCTTTACTGACTAGATTATTTGCACAGCCCTAACTGACTCTTGATTAAATGGTTTAAAGTCAACATTTTGGATCCATTTGGCTATAAATAGCTCGACAAATATAAATGTTGCTTGACAAATCATGAAAAAAAACTACAATTTATTTTATTTTACAGCATCACCAAATACTCAAATAAAGCAAAATCCTAGCCCCTGCTTTTAATTATGCAGACATCATTATTTAATGTTGTATGTCAATATTTTATGTATAAGGTCTCAGAATTATTTTATCTTTGTGATTGAAGCTGTCTTTTATGTATTCACATGTTTAAGAATGCATGTTCTGCAGATTTGGTTGGATTGTGTGGATTGATAGTACATTTAGAGTTTGTGTGTGTGTGTGTGTGTGTGTGTGTGTGTGTGTGTTCTCTCTCTATGGGCGGCTCTCTCACACTGACCTTGTTCGTCAGGGCTCTGTTGCTTGGATTCAGATTTATGCATTAACTTTTCTCTGTGGTTTTGCTGGATGTGAGTGTCGAATTTAAATGAGACTGATCAGCAGCACACACACACACACGTCCTGCATGCAGATGTGCACTTACAGTAAAGCAAGTCCAGTTAAAAATTATTCTCAAACTTCAAAAAGTCTGAATCCTACAGATGTCTCTTGAATATCGATTGCGAATGACACGTCTCATCATGCAGTAGTTGACAGTGAAATAAGAATCTAAAGGTCCCATGTATAAAGGAGGAACCCAATTACAGAATATATTTGAGACCTAAGGGGGAGCAATTTTGATATTTTTCAACTAATATACATTAGCAACTATTTAGGAATGCCATGTTTAACCATCTAAAACACTTTATGTGCATAGCAAATAGCTAAAAACCACTCAGAACAACCTCTATAGTATCATATTTTGCATATATAGTGAGTATTCGCATGATCAGATGACAATATCTGGAGAATCACTCCAGTTTTTATAATCCTATGTTAGTGTTTTAGTCTTTTCTCTGCTTGTCTTGCACTCAAGAGCTTTACAAATCTCTTCTATAGTATCCAGGAGGCTTTTCCTCTCATTGTCAGGATCTGTGCTTGAGTATTGTAGCTCCTCCCATTCCTCTGCAGTAGGAGGGATCAGGCGAAGGACGCAGGCTTTTGATTGGCTGCTCTGTTTGATTGACATTGCAGGACTGACAGCAGGTGCGGTCTGCAGCATCAGTGCAGCAAAACCCTCCTAGATTTACATTCTCACCACATTCTCTCTGCATTAAATATACATTTGTGATGATAGAGAGGCTCTTCGTATTGATTTATTTCTGTCTGTAGGTTTTTGCTGACTGTCCATCTTGAAGTGTTTTTCAGATGAGTTTTTCCAAACTCTCTCACATGGGAAATACTGAACGTTTGCCGCTGCAAGCATGCATGGGAATTCCCTGCTTAATAAACATGGAAACACACCCCTTCATTGTGACCTGGAGAATTTTAATAACTCTGTCTCCTTTTCTGTGCTGCTGGGAAAGAAATACATCGAGGATCCCTTCGAAAAGGAACATTATCTCATTGAAAATTAAAAAGGTGGCTTAATGCAGCTTTTTAACTGCTTTAACGTCTAGTAGGACTTTTTATATAAATATACAATATTTGCTTCAAAATAGCTTTCATTTGATTTGACTTTATCTGATTTTAAATTGAGGATGCACAATTACATCATATCCATATTGGCTTCTTTTCCTATTCAAAATGAAGTAAATAAAATAATTTAGTTAACCATAAATCATCTGGTAATTTTTTATTATTTTATAAAAACAATTGTCCACATGGGCTTTTTTACATCTCTCTTTTTCTTTACTTATTTGTATTGTAAATATTTGTATATTTTTTGCCTCAGGTGTTTTTTTGAAACTCATCACAGTTATCTTGATCCACACACACCGGGCTTTGTACTAATATGAAGTATTTCCACAGAATCAATCCCATGAGCTCATCTGGAGTGAATCGTAGTCATGGGCTCTGTATTTGAGTATGTATGTATTTTCTCCCCGCTGCTGGATCGCTGCAGTGGGTTTATTATTATCGGTGTAATCTGGGTGGAAGAATGAAGAACCTGACGAGGAACAGATCTCACTTCCTTTAGAATCTAAAGCTACTTTTCTCACATAATTAGCATCTGCAATGCAACAGTAGGGTTCCTGGGATCAAAAACCACATTTCCAGTGAAATACAACATTACACAATCCTGATGTGAGACCACCTTTGAAAACTCACTGTTGTCATGAAGTTTTGGAGGGTTTTTTCCTCTCAGGCCAGTCAGCATCCTCTGATTTATTCACCTCAGATGCAGTGATTTATGAGTTAAATAGTTTCTTTCTTCCCTCATTAAAGTGGATAAATCCTGGACCGTTATATTATATGAAATATAAAATTAATAATTTGCTTCTACTCCAAATACTATCTTTGCTTTAAATAAAATGCTATATATAAGTATTTTTACTCATCTATTTGTAATTGTATTAATTTCATGTACATGCATATGGATAAAAAAGCTTTAAAATGCATTATACATTCAGAAGTGAGTGCACTGAAGCATCAGACAGACTCAGAGCCACTCTTTGTATTTTTTCAAGTTTTATTTTGTGTAGTAAATACTTTTAAAAACTGTATAAAATACACAATATTGCACATAATAAATCAATTGCACTTTTTTAAGGAACAGAACACATCTAATCATAGGCTACAGTAGAGCTAATGAGAATCACAACTGTTGTGAAACGAGAGGAGCTTGAATTGTGTTTCTGCAGATGGACTTCAGTGGACTGCTGTGGGTGTTTGTCAGTCAAGTGGAGTTTTGCCCTTTTTTAAAGACTTTGGCACATATCTGCAGATGACATGCTGTGTTTGGCCTCTGCTGTCACATTCCCAGAATGCTTTGCTCTTGTGACATCATTCTGTGGGCTGAGATCAGTATCGTCGAAGATGATTTTAACCCTGTTTTGCTAGATATTTTGATCACTTAATTGGTCTTTAATCTAAAAAGAGATGAATGGTTTTCACTCTGGTTCTGTTCACACTGTTCCGTGCATTGCTTTTCACTAGCCGATAGTGTTCATTTAATCCACGTCGTTCACACAGAGCCAGAACGAACAACTCGTTAATGTATCTGAGATGTGTGTTTGGTGTTTCCAGGCGCAGTGGTAGTGTCTCAAATCACACAGACGGCGTTTTCTCCCTGTAGACTGTCAGATGTTAGCAGTGCTTGATGTAAAAATGACATGAGGATGTGTGGGATTCTCATTTTTCTGTATTTGGCCGTATGAGTACATTTTAATGACAGAGATATGTATTATTCTCTCAAATCAAGGTTTGAAAAAGAAAGTTCAACAATGTTCAAGAATTTTTGTACTGACATTTAATTTACAATTAAGCCTATTTTCCCCTGCGATACTCATTACGTTAATGCGCATAAATCACTTTTCATTATTTATTATTGTATTATTGAAAAGATATTAAAGTGTATATATAATACAAAACTTTATAATATAATTATATTTTATAATATAAATAATACAAATAATTAATAATATGATTAAGAAGTTACTGAATATTCTTAGTAATATTAATAATATATAATATAATATTCTTAACTATTAATAATAATTGAATTTGTGTCAAATTAATATGTTGTGTGTGCGCGTGCGTGCATGATATAATTAGATTAATTTCTTAAATATGAATGTATTAATTAAGGTAATGAGACTTCTGGGTAAAATCGGTTTAATTGTTATAAAAATAATGTTGTCTAATTAAAGGTTCTGACAGCCATTTCATTTAGATTTTTCACTTCATTTTCTTTATGCAATCTATAATTTCTCTTTCTCGTTTGAAGTGTCTCTTGAACGTGTTTTTCTTCAGCTGTGACTACATTTCTAAGTTCCTCTCTGTTCTGGACAGTCTTTCTGAACGCTGAAGACAAACCGAGCTGCTCTCATTACTCTCTCAGACTCTCTTAAGTGTTCAGTGCAGGTGTAGAGCGTGCGCTCACAGACAGGATGTGATGTCACACTCTGGAAAAATACATTCAAAATAAATTGAAAACAGTAAAATCGAATATACTTTCCTGTAACAGCTTGCTATTTTATATTGCACCAACAGCTCATTTACAGAGACATTTAGATCCTGTATTGGCCAAACATGTTTTTATATATATATTGCAGATCAGTGTTCATCATAATCTTGTGTGAGTGCAGCTTTATGATGATTGTATCATATGACCTCCTGTCACAGAAAGGTGAACGTTCACCGTTGTTTCCATGATTATGCCTGTAGTTGTAATAGAGTGCAACAGTCGGGTTCCAGAAGTAAAAATGCAGGTCATTTTCTCCATAGGGAAATTGATTTTTAACAATAACTTACTAGACAGACCTACTGTGAGTGCCGAGTTTGTTAATCAATGATATTTGCTTTTGTTGAAGCCTTCAGGTTGCATTATTTTAACTAGTATACTTTAAACAATCATGTTTAATTGTCGAATCCCTGGTCAAAAACTACATTACCCATGATGCTGTGCAGAAAATTCCCCTATCAGAGAGTGCAGTGAGCAAATAGCATCAAACGAGCACTGAACTTAAAATATATTGTTTCTGTTTATTCAATGGATTTTATATTTCTGTGCCGTTTTGATATGTATTGTTATTTTCTATGATTCACAGGATTGCAGTTTTTCTCTAACTACAGCTATACAGTCTTGTACCTTTAGTCTTTGTCTCATTTTCAAATACTTGCTTCAAAACAAAGATTGTAATGTTGCGATGCACCTCGTAGCTGGTTCATGGCTTATTTTTCAATAGTATTCAATACTTTTTTTTTTTCATTAAATAAAAAATCCTTATGGGAAAAATGAGTGGAAGAAATACTTCCAGAACCACCGCTGCTGAAATAGTGAGCGGGACTAATGCACTCTATAGAAAGAAGATTATTTGAAATGAAAATGCTTCTTATAATTTCAATAATCCAATAAGTCAGAGAAGTTTATACATATATAGTGCATCTAGAAAATCTTGAAATGTGATTATTACGAATCTAGAAAAATAAGTCATACTTTTTTCCTTATTTTTTTTCCTGGTAATAATAGTATATGAAAGTTGATATGAATTCACAGAGGTTCATATAAATCCCATGTAATGCGTTTGTTAATTACATCCTCTGGTAAATCTTCCATTCTCGATCCTCTGTGAGAAACATCATCCAGTGCATCTGAAGAGTTGTGCTTCTGTGTTTAATGCTGTGATTTCCATGAGGAAGAGAAGACTGAAACGAAAAGCTTGTTTTAAATCCTCCTGATTTCCCAAACCTTTAGCAGGATGACCACCAAAAAAAAAAGTAAAACAAGATTTGTTATTGATCCAGTTTAAAATAATTTCACTCTCTGCATGAGGGAAATAGTCTCATTAATCCATTTTTCCAGGAGAAAATTCCAAAATTCGGTTAAATATACATATATATATATTTTTTTTACTAATACTAACTGCGGTATTTCCAAACCTAGTTCAGTACTCGTGTCCATAAAGTACCAAAAGGGCAATAAATAAATAAATAAAATGCAATCTGATAGGATTTTCCTGATTTGTCCTGATCAAAAAGCAAATGAAGTGAACAGATGCTCTCTGTCGCTAAACTCCTGTACTGGAAATATGATGGTCAGTTGTGTGTAATCCTGCGGTCACATAAACCAGAGTTTCCAGCGCGCGTGTTTCTTGGCCTCCGCTTTGGACTTGCGTTTGGGCGTGGAGCCGATGGTCTCCTGAGGATACGGTAGAGGGGGGAACAGGGACTCGTCTGCGGGACACAGTCTCTTCATCAGAGGCTGGAGCTTATCTTCCTGCACTTTAAAGTCCAGCTCTACGCTGCAGCACAGACAAAACAAAAGCAGATTCAGAACAGTGATACTGTACATGCACACTACAGAGAGAGAGAGAGTCAGATGTGCTGAGCAACACACAATACACAGTCAGTGCAATGACACAGTGTCAGTATTGAGATCTTCAGTTGATAGTAAGCCAAAAGGTATTTTCACAGTTTGCAGCCCATTTCACTTCTGTGTTATGACATTTCTGATCAATCGATATTTAGTTAAATATGTGGTTTAGGACCCATTACTAAAATAAGGACTGAATGCAAGTCTGCAAACATATATTACATTTAAACATTATTTATTTTAAGCAACCTTTCTCTGATCATAATCCCCTCAGTTGTTAAGACAGAAATGTCAACAACCATGGAAAACTCAAATAATTAAAAATGTAAACATAAGTCTAAAGTCACAATGAAAACTTAACAATTATTAAGCGGAAGACCATGACTTTGGCTATGATGATATGCCACTGCCTCCGTTATTATCTTTATTACCGTTATTGATTCATTTTGAGAATAAGGCACTGATGCAGAACTTAGACTCCATGGATTAAGCCATAGTTGCAGCTACAGATGTTGTTGGTTGAATACGGCTGTGCTCCAAAGGGTGAGCGCGGCTAAGGTGGTACATCAAGTTCATGGTATTACCAATCTTGGCGGGGACGACGGTCTTGCATAATTTGCAGATTTACATTGGTCTGACTACGGTCAGACTTATAATATCCAAAACTGCCATACAGGCGAGCTGACTTTTCCTCTTTATTTATATAATTTCCTTTGCTCGTGCACTCATTTTCTGCTTATGAAAAGGAATCAGCAGACCAGCACGAGACAACGATATATGGTGCAACCAAACTGATACTGTTACATGATTGGCTGTTAGCGTGTCACTCCTCTTGTGCATAACTAGGTTACCAGAGAGCGAGTGCCTTTGTTAATGCAACCAAACTTGTTCTGCAACCGCTGTTTTCTTCCGACGAAGAATAAAAATATCGAACGCTTTATCGAACACATTTTTATTGATATCGCCACGTGTCTATCGCGACATATCGCTTTATCGCCCAGCCCTAGTCAGTATTGAGATCTTCAGTTAATAGTAAGCCAAAAGGTATTTTCACAGTTTACAGCCCATTTCACTTCTGTGTTATGACATTTCTGAATCAATCAGGATATTTAACGAGTTAAATATGTGGTTTAGGACTTACTGGAATTAAGGCAAAACTGAATGCAAGTCTGCAAACAGTGTATAAATTGATATTGCAATATTATTTTCTTAATGAGATGTACATATGAATTGTGCACAGTAAGATCAAGAATGTGTAAACCGAGACGATGCTTATTAGGTTAATAAAGGTCACACTGAGGATGAAATATAATGTAAAAAAGTATACTTTCGTAAAGAAAATTAAGCGGATTTTAGACCATGACCACGATGATGATATTATTATTATTATTATTTGTTTTATTAGTTATTGTTCATTTTTCAAGAGAATAAGGCCCGGTTTTACAGACAGAACTTAGACTAAGCCAGGATTAAGCCATAGTTCAATTAGGACATTTGATTAATTTTTATAAACATGCTTAGAAAAAAAGCATTACGGGGGGGCTGTTTCATAAAAGATGCTAAAAAAAGCGGGGATTAAAGTCCAAAACCTGACTTGAAAGAACTTAACAAATCAATTTGACAATTCAAGTTCACGCAATCTGACTAATTCGATCCAGGTTCAGTGAGTCAGGATAATGTGAGGTGAACGCTTATTCTTAAACAGCCCTTCATGTCGATCATGGATCAAATCGGTCCACAAACAGTGAATATTTGTGCTGTTAAATGCATTTGGGACGTTGTGTTTTCCTCTGTGCATAACTGATACGTCACAGGTATATTTTAATCAGTAAATGTTAGAAAGCCATGCATTTTGCTGTCAGGAGTGGGCGTGGCTTACGTGAGTGACAGACGGAGTGGCGTACTAGCGCAGTAGTTCTGAATAATATACATTCTGCTAAAATATTTGCTGTTGGACATTAAATGTGATGCATATCATTTTAATCCTACATATAAGTGTATTTTGATAATAGCAGTAACTGTATATAAAATGTTAGCTGGCTAAAACTAGCTCAAATGAGTTCCTCCTATCAGTTAAAATGTAATCTGATTTCTATTTTTTATTTTCATTTTTAATTCAGTGATTTTAACTTGTAGATTAAACAAAGGCACTGAAATGTTTTAAGATTGAGTGCAAGTCTATGTCAGTTGAAACAGCTCAGATTTACATTTTAGTCTAGGACTAGGCTTAAGCCTTGTCTGTGAAACCGGGGTATATTTAACATGGATATGTGTATAGTGCATAAAAATAATAATTCTATTTTAGACCATAAAGCTAAACTTAACTCAACTTAACTAAACTTAACATATTAAACTAAACAACTCAATTAAATTACGTTAAATACAATTTAATAAAAATTAAAAAAACTCAATAAAATTAAATAAAACTCATTTAAATAATTAAATAAAACTCAATAAAATAAACTAAAATAAAATAAAACTCAATTCAATTAAATTCAATTACATAAAATTAAATTAAATTAGATTAAACTTAATTCAATTAAAATGTTAAAGAGCCATAAGTCATATGAAATGTTTCTAAGTTCCAGGCTTTGTGATTTACGTTGCTTTGGTACAGCTCGTCTCAAGCGTTTTTCTTTATAATCTTCACATTTTAAGCGGTGAAGAAGGAAGTGATGACACAGTTTCCAGATGGTCTTAAACTGCTGTTTGACGTGAAGCAGTGAATTAAGATCTTCAGGTTCAACAGATGATAAGCTTAATGATCTGTGATGTATTTCTCTCTCCGTGTCCCTTTAGAGTGTGGTTTATAGAGTGGATGTTGCTGGCTGAGTGTGAATGTGTTCGGTCTCTGCGGGTGTTGCATTGTGGGATTTATTCCTCTGGAGCGTCTGTCTTCTGTGCGTCCTCCACACATCTGATTCCTGAGATCAGTCACATTACACTCCACGATTCGAGAGATGAGGGAGAGAGGGATTATTTCACTCTAACAGACTCAACAAACGTCCATCTCTTGAGGGAGAGTGAGTTTGTGTACTTACAGACCTGTACACTGGATTTGATCTGCTCTTTATGTGTGTAGTTATGAAATATGATTGAATAAGCCATTTTCAAAGGACTTGGAAAATAGTTGTCAGCAAACATGAGTTTTCCTAAACTTGGCAAGTCTACTTGGAGCTGATTGTGGCTGATGGTTGATGTAATGTTGATATCTGTGATATGATGGAATTTAATTATAGCAGTTTTTATTTTAATTATATGTTTTACACAGTATTTACTTATTTTGCGTGTGCATTATCCATTGTCGCTAGCTTTTAGAACTTAACTGATTGAGTATGAAAAATATAAGATAGATGTTGAATACATTTCTTTTTCAATTGTGATTATTATTATTACTAACTTTATTTATTAATTCATGCATATAAATATACACTTATTCACAATTTTGCATGACCTTCAATGCCTTATTTTTTGTATAATAACTATAATTATAACTATACAAAAACTACAACTGGTTTGTGTAAAATAATTGTATAAAATGTATATTTGTCTTTTGCTAGACTATCCAGTCTTCATGTGTGAACTATGATTAATGGGTGATTTCTTTCAGTGAAGTATTGTATTTATGTAGCTTAAGCTTTTTCCATCATCAAGGCATTTTTAAAGAAACAAACAAAAAACACCCAGTTGATATTCGTACATTTTACTTGTTGTTGTTGGTATTCTTACATGTACCTGTGGCTCAGTGGTTAGAGCATTGCGTTAGCAGCGCAAAGGTTGTGGGTTCGATTCCCAGAGAACACACTTACTGATAAAAAAAATGTATAATCTGAATGCACTGTAAGACACTTTGGATAAAAGCGTCTGCTAAATGCATAAATGTTCAGTTCTCAATAGTCGCTTGTCTTGTCCTGAGAGTCGAGAGCCGTATGGTTCTGAGTGGTAATGAAATGAACGTTCAGATTAGCAGATAGAGAGAGACTATTCTCTACAACACAAACCCTGTTCAATATATCTCACGAATGGGACGCATCCACAGTGACACGTTTATTTTGCAGATGCCACCCAGAGAGCTGCCATGCTACATGAGAAATGGAGTCTGTCTTTGAATTGCATTGCTTTCTTGTTGATTTCATGCTCTAGATTGTGCAAAACGTCTTTCAGAAACATGTTGAATTCAGATTATAAATGCACTGAACTGCATATTGTCAGCCAGGATATATTTATACCTGTGTTGAACAGGCTTGAGAGCGGAAGGTTATGTAAGGTGTGTGTATGTATGTGTGTGTGTGTGTGTGTGTGTGTGTGTGTGTGTGTGTGTGTGTGTGTGTGTGTGTGTGTGTGTGTGTTTGAAAACTTTTCACATTCGTTTGTTCGTGTCTGACCTTTTCATTCAGGCGTAGCGCAATGCAGCAATTAGCAAATTAATCACACAGCACAACCTGCTAATTATGCCCTTATCAATATGACCATGTGTTTGCTACAGAGAGACTTGTACAAATCACTCATTATCTCAGTAAGTCTCCAGGAATTCTTTGAGTTTCTCTAAGAGTGACTCTCAGTCGCTGATCATTTGGTGCTCGTTTATTGAGCTTTGTAATTTAATGTTGAGGGAGAGATGCTGTTTGTTGTGATTGTCACAGCACTCACAAGGTTTACATTTTTATTCAATGTATTTTATTGTTGTGCATGTTTGTGGATTAGATACCCCCCCACAAAAAAGTAAAAACTTTTCAGTAAATACATTTATTTTTAACAATTAAATCAGCATGTTATTAAAATATAATAATAAATACTAAATGTATATATATTTAATTAATTATTTTCCACATCAATAAATTGATTTTTAAAAATAAATAGCCAACTAATTAATACAAACAATATGAAAATGACTATGCAAATTGCTCATTATTTATTTTAAGCAATAGTTATAATAAATTCTTATATAATTTTTTTATCATTTATTCTTAATTCTTTATATAAATTATTTTATTTTCATAAAAAAACTGCATGTCAACAATGTATTTAATAAAAATATAATTATTAAACAATTATGTTATGCAATTAAAATATAATAAAATCTACTTTTAGTGTATACATTGTAATCAGCTCATCAACAAAATCGAGATATTTGTTTCTAATCCATATTTGCACATTTCCTCAAACTGATTCTCTGTGATTTATTCGTGTTTTTTTTAATTACACTCAGAATTGTATTGTGAAAAAGATCATTTCTAGATCTGAAGAATGAAACTCATTTTCGACTTCATAAGCTCTTCATATTTCCATTTAATGGGAGCAATAATTCTGTTGCTGTGCAGCTCTCATTCTGCCGAGGCATGACATACATGTCAATGCTCACAATTTCTAGCTTTCGAATCACAAATCAATGTTTAATATTTCCTTCTGGATCAATACGGTTCTCCACAATATAAACCAGAGCATCATTAGAGAGGAACGCGGTGAAGTGGCTGTCTAAAGAACATCAATATTTCATATGCATTAACGAGCCACGTCTGACAGGCCTAGATTTCTCTCTCTCCGGCGTGTGCGTGGTTTATTTCATTGATCGTTCACGTGTCTGCTGCTCTCCACCCACGACTGTTGTCAAGCGCGAGAGTCCTGGCGCGGTTCTGTTTCTGAGCTGCTAATTAGAAACTGAAAGCTGTTGATAAGGGCTGTATATCCCCGCTCATTGCACCGTGTGGCGTAGGCTTTCCTTCCCTTCATCCCTGAGGATGAGGAGTGGTTTGATCTGGCTCTGCTCCTCCTGTTTGAGCTCATTAACGTCGGAGGTCTTCTCATCTCGGCGTTTACACAGGAAACGCATCACTACAGCGGTTAAGTGTTCGCTGTGACCTGATGT